>PITA01005646.1:0-108334 GCA_004023965.1 Spilogale gracilis | reverse complement strand
TTCACTTACTCTGGCTGTTAGCATATTTAAATTAGATTGCATCTCATCTAAAGCCTTTCTAACCTCAGCTTTCACTTCTGTTACTATGGCTTCCACTTTGAGACTAATGTTCTTTTCTAAATTGACTATTGCTTGGACTATTGCTGCCCTGAATTCCATATCTGTCATATTGTTTATGTTCATTTCCAGTAATTCTGTGGCCGAGTTTGCAGTCTCAGGGTTCTTCTTCTGTTGGGTGTTCTTTCTCTGAATAATTGTGGCGAGGAGTGGTTGAGGGGGTGTATCGCTAGATATATCAGCCACTATCTAGGTGAATTGGTCGTTGGAAGGTTTTGGAGCAACCAGAGTTCACCACCAAAAAGGGAGGAGAAAGAAAAAAGAAAACGGAAGAGAGGAAGCAAGAAAAGACACCCCTTCCAGAGCGGGTCCCGGTGATAGGATTTATATGGTACAAAGCTGTTACAGGGTAAAGAAAAGGGTTATCAAGGGTAAATGAAGAGATCAAAAAGCGAAGCCCAACCTATATTAATCCCAAGACCAGTATTTATATAATATAGAAGCGAAGACAATTACACAGACACACTGACAAACTAGAGTGGGAAGGTGAGGGCAGACACTCCTTGTGGGCAAGGAATGCGTTTCAGACGCTCCCGGGTCTGTCTTGTTTTTATTATTGGAGGAGCCCACTTTCAAAAGATATAGGGGGATTAGAACTGGTTGTATATAGGGGTAGTATTGAATAGGGATGTGGGATTGACTTGAAGCTTGCATCTACATGTACACGTAAAAGAGAGAATAAAGGAAAGAGGAGAGAAGAAAGGGAAAAAACAGAGAGAGCAAACAGGGAAACAAGAGGCAACAACAAAAGTAGAAAATACAGGGGTGTGTTTGAAAAACTTTTAGGGTAAAAAAGAGACAAAAATAAAAAATATAAAATAAAAAGAATAAAAAAAATAAGAAATGTTATGGGGTGTTTTATTGGTATCACGTTGTGATATGAAGGGGGCTAAAAATTGAAAGAAGAAAAACCGTGAGAATGTATTTTTAACCTGAAAGTGGAAGCTTTAAAAGTAAAAATAGAAAAAGTTTAAAAAAGTATATGAGATGGAAAACTATATCAATGAGTTGTAGGGCTTTTGGTACTTGTAGTCAGTGCCAGGAGTTTAATAAATTGCCTTTCCCCCGATTTGGGGTTTTGCATTGGAATGTTGTCCTCCTGAGCTTCTGGCTTGCTTTCTGGGGGCGGGGCGTGCAGTTCCCTTTCAGTCCTTCTACCTAGGCTGAGTCTCTCTGCCCCCCTGCTAGAGGCCTGTCTCAATGGTAACCAGATTATCAGGTTACAATTCTCTGGTAGCTGAGCGTTGTTCTTTTACGTCTTTTTTCAGCAGTTGAGGAAGTCAGGTCGGGGCAAGATGTCTGCGCCCAGACCTCCCTCCCAGAGAGAGCCTCTACACAGGGAGGGGCTCTTTCCAGCCTCCTGGTTGGCAGTCTGTCACAGCCGGGCTGGTGCAGATGTTGTATTGATTTCTGCCCCTGCCCCCGCTTGTCATTTCCCTCCCGCACCTCAAAGCCACAACTCCTTTTGGATCGCGTGACTTTGCGCCCTGGGACCCGCAGCCTCTCCAGTCCCACACAAGTCTGTAAAAACGCCTTCCCTGGGGGGGTCTACATGCGGCCCAGAGTGTGGAGAGAAACTGGAGAAAGGGCAGTGGCGTAAAAATAGAATCCACTCCCGCTGCTTTTGCGGCAGCTGTGGTGGCTCCGGTGGCGGCGCGTGGGGGCACCGGGCGGCGGGAAAAAATTTTAAAAAGTCTCCTTGGCTTGCCCCGGGGTCCGCTGCGTTCCTGTTTCTGTCCAGCCCCGATTCAGGCCGTAATCTGCTGTTATTCCTCACTCACAGAGCACTTTCGTTTTGGGGTATTGTTTTCAATGGTTTAGCTCTGCGGGCTTCCTCCCCCACCCCCCGTCTCTGGGGGCAAGCCTCCAGACCCTCTTATTTGTTTCTACCTTTTTGCTGATGTTCCTTGTCTCTCGTTGCGGTCCAGAAGTGGGCAATATCACATTTCAGGCTGATTTCATGGGTGTTCACGGTGGTCTTGTAGTGTTTTTTTTTGCTGGAATTCAGCTCTCTTCAGGGAACTCCCTGAAATGTGGTCACTTGGCCTTCCGCCATCTTGATTTCCCCTAAGAAAACATTTTAATGGGGAGATATGAACAGAATCAGAGAGGAGCATGGTCTCCTTTCATTTGATTCTTTGTGCACTGTGAATTTTTTTTCCTACAGTTTTCTTCCCCTTTTCTTTTATCTCATAATATCGGTGAGGTACAGTGAATCCTGTGGTATCTCTTACAATAGGCTACCCTCACCATTTTGGCATCAAAATGGAACTTTGGACTGGGACGTTCAGCAACACCCTAGGCCTACATTTAGTTTAGTTAAGAGGCAAATGATGTCCTCAAGGGTCTACCTGGTGCGAGAGGACAAAAGTTTAACTTGAGTTTGGAGGCTAATATCCCAGTTAGTAATAATATATGATTGCCTTAAGTGTTCTTTTTTACACATCTTTTCTAATATATACAGATGGATTGCAAAAGGAGATAAGCAGCATAGGATGCAAATTCTGGTCATCTTTCTACTTTGTAAAATAATATAAAAAAATATCGTATTTAATACATGGCAGTGTCAAAGGCATACTACAGGCTCATGCGGTAAGAGGGTGATCCCTGGACTCTTGATGGATTTTAAAAAATTAAAAGACCCAGCAGGCATGTGCCATGAAATTGACAGGCACATTGGAACATGAGTGTGAGCCATAGAATCATTCTACTAAGGGAAATTTTTAAATTAAGTACAAGAAACATTAGCTAATAGAAAACCAAGTTTATGATCCAAAGTGGTAAAGCAAGAAGAAGCAAAAAGGAACAAGAGACAGAGAGTTGGTATGGATCTTGATTGTTAGACAAGGAGTTTCAATGGTATCTGACAGTGTGAGGACACAGCTATATTAGGGCTCAGGAGCAAATAATAATAATAATAATAATAATAATAATAATAATAATAATACTTTGCAAGAAGACTCAATTTCTGAATTTCATAACTGCCATGTAGATTGCAGACTACCCCCTGGCTACCCCAGCACCTCCCACATTATCTTAAATCATGGCTTTACCTCTCTATCTGCCTATTTACACATCCCTGGATGAGAAATGTGTCTATGTGCTTTCACTTTCTGTATGTCCAGCTCTATCCTTCTGCCCCGAACAGGGTCAATACTCAGTGAGTCATCAAATGGAAAAAATACTGAGGGCCAAACAGTGTTGATTCCTTATAGGCCAGTGGGAATTTGTCCCTTTTTAATTTCTCCCAGAGCACAAGTGGCCCTAGGATCTGAGACAGCATTCAAACTATAGGCGGGGCTAATGATCCTCCCCATAAAGTTTTGGAGTTCCAGATAAACACATCCTCTCTCTGTGGAGAATGTGTACCATGGAAACACACCAGAAACAATAAGAAAACACCTATAGTCCAGAATAGAAGGTAGTCTGGATTTCTAAAAGACAGAATTTAAGACTATGTTGAGGGCTTAGTCTTAAATATTTGCTACGTGAATAAATGACCCTGTCCAAAGGGCTTAGTCACTGAAATGCTCAGAGGAGACATCAGCAGGTGGCTGAAGGACAGGCAAGATTGAGGAGATGGGGAGGAGGGTGTGAGGGAATGCCAGACAAGATCAGGGCCAAAGTTGGTGATTCAGCATGGCACAGCGCTTACTGTCAACATCCTCCATGCCAAGAGCCACATTACCATATGGGCAAATTCAGTTCTGACAACTTTTTCCAAAACTTCTCTATCCCCTTGTATTGATGTTTTATGCTAACTCTGTCCTCTAGGTACTGCGGAATGCCTTAAAAATAGGGCTGTCTTATTAAAAAGTCTGCTGCAGACTTTGGGGGCTTTTATATCCTTGGATGGAGATCTAAATAAGACATAAACTAATCATAAAGAAATATGACTTCTTTTCTCCCATTTTTTTAACCAAGAAAATATTATTGTTATTGTTGCTTTTTGACAAACAGGGAGATTAAACTTGCTCCTGATAAGGAATCTGGAAGTAAATCTTCTGTGGCAGGCAATAAAGAAAAGTGTTTCCGGACACACCTCACTCAAACCTTTTCTCTCAGCATTGCATTCAAACAGAACATTCTCCACTGTGCCATAAGTTGTCACTAATTCTGCAGAGCTGAATAAGACCACTCTCTGCTCTGGGTACTGCAGTACTTGGTAACGTAGACTGTACATTCTTACAACAGGATAGAAGCAGAATCTAATCAGCTCCAAACAATACGGATCCTAAGAAAACACCTAAAGATAACTTGCATAAGATTTTGAACAACAAAAATCTTTTAATTCGTATGTTGCTTTTCACAGTGCCTTGGTATGACATGTGGAATGAAGAATCTGTTTTTAAAAAGAGAGACCATTCTAATCTCCTGATCTAGGCACCCTTTCCTACAAATTTCCTTAACACATTTGCCTCTGAGAAGTTTGCAAACAAAGGCAAAGACAAAGAACATATGCTAAATTGATCATTTTTGTGTCTGAATATTCACTATATGAGAGACAGGAGACTGTTCAATCTGATCTGGGGTATGATTATACTGTAGTCCAAATTGAAGTGTCTGTGGAAATGGATTGGGTGAGCTTCTTGGTTGTCAGTCATATCACTTATGCGGAGCACAGTGAGATGAGAGCACTCATGGGAAACAGTAGAAGAGGTTCTGTGCTACACCTAGACCGATGTGTGTTCCTCTTCTGTGAGGAGGAGGCCCTCACTGCCTCAGCAGCCGCTGCAGACAGACAGGAGGAAGGGAAGAGGAGGGAGAGCTCTCTCTAGCACTGTATGGGGTGGCGCATAAGTGATATGACCCCACAGCTCCCTTGGGAAGAGCTCCAGGCACGTTAGTCCACAGATCCACTGTTCTTCTCCAAGCCAATCGGCAAACACATGTCTTCAAGAACTGGGTTGGGGAGGGGGGACATAAACACTGAAATAGTAAAAGATTCCAGAAACTCTTTGAAACAACGAAAGAAAAACAAATTAAATATTTGCTGCAGAGGAGTGCTGTGCAGAAGATTGGGGATTCTGGTGAGACATGATGTTTCTGGAATTGAGCACTTACCAAGAATAATGTAAGTCATATCTGTCAGTTTTAGCAAAGGATGCGAGGACATAATTGGATTTGCTCTCAGGATACAAGATTCTCTCTTTGCTTCTCAACCTTCCCACCTGCTTCAGTCAAAATTCTGCAGAAAAAAACAAAAACAAAACAAAAACAAAACAAAACAAAACAAAAACAGCACAAAAGCAGAACCCATGAGGGTGAAGGAAGAGAGAGAAAGAGAGAAGGAGAGATACTAAGGAATGAACTCATGCTATTATGGGGATCGGCAAAGCTGAAGTCTTCTGAGCCAGCCAACAGGCTGGAAACTCAGCAGCATTTCTATTTTTTAATCTTGAGGCAGAATTCCTTCCTTTCTGGAAACCTTATAAGGTATGCAACTGATCAGATGAGGCCCACACACTTTATTAAGGATCATTATCTTTACTTAGTCAGCAGATGTAAATGCTAATCACATTACAAAATGTCTTCACAGCAATAGCTAGACTAGTGTTTGAAAAACTGGTGGAACATCATAGCCTAGCCATGTTGATGTGGAAGAGTAATGACGATGGCACCTGAAGGGATTACACACACAAACACAAGCACACAAACTGATGTATAATGCCTGTAAGTCCCTTAAAATATATTCTGCTCTAAATGAACCCAGTTTTCCCATCTTTATTCCATTCTTAACATTTTTTTGTTAAATATATGCATTAGTGATTCCCCATCTTTTATCATGTTTTTTTTTTTATAAAACTGGTGGGGGACCCCAATCTATTTCTGATAACATGGTTCCCCACACCCTGAGCCCACCTGGCCTCTCAGTCTTACTTCCTGGCATCCCTCTAAAGCAGATCTTGGTCCTTTTCTTGGTTGCCTCTGATGGAGACTCTTACTTGCTTTGCTTTTGGGTCCTCCCCATCTTGTTTTCAAATATTGGCATTTTCACCATGGCCTCTTTCCTGAATGGCTAAGTGCAGATTCATCACTCTTAGAATTCCTGATGAATGGCATGCATGTACTCTGCTCTGTTTTGGGGCAAGCATTGGGATTGTTCATGTGCATATCCAGTTCCTCTTTTTTTGTTTTCCTTTTTTTGAGCAGTATGCAACATGAAACTTGAGCAGCTTTCACTCTTTCAGTGTATCTCATTCAGAGGTCAATGTATGGTTGGATTCAGGATGTGTTTTTAGAGTAAAAAGAAGTGGGGATGAAAGGAAGGAAGGAAGGAAGGAAGGAAGGAAGGAAGGAAGGAAGGAAGGAAGGGAAAAGCTAAGCTGATAACTAAATGGTAAGAAAATACAAAACCATGGAATTTCAGAAATTTTTAAAATGACAAGATCTTTAGTCATCATCTAGGTTTGTTCTGTCTTTTAATAAGGAAGGAAAATGAGACCCAGAGATTCTAAATGGCTTGTCTATAAAGAAGATAAGTGACTTGGGCAAAGTTAGCAGGAGAATATACCTGACCCACAGTGCTAAGACACCACACTGCCGACATATAGAAGACTAACATCCATCAACCACTCAGTTACTTTCTCTAGTAATCCTGCAGACATTTCCTCCTTACCCTCTCCATCATAGGGCATGGCAGGATAGTCCTAGAGCTGTTTTCAAATGCTCGACTCCTCCTTCCCAAAAAGGAAAGTACTGCCCTCCCTCCCCCGTATGGATTTGGGCCAAGTCAGGTGCCTTGCTTCTGCCAGTGTAATGCAGGAGAAAGTGGCACACTAGAAACCACTTTGGTGTTTCTCTTCCCTCCACAAGAACAACCCTCAATGTTTCAGACAATGGAGACTCTCTAAGTCTGGTTTTGAGTAAGTGAAGTTTCAATATGATTCATGCTTTCATTTGATTTATAGGATTTGTTTTAGTGTTTCTTCCCATACAACTCTGTGTTAGCAGGGACTATAGCTCAAGAGTGAGACATGGAGAGTTACTTCTTATCAAATATTTGTGAATTCTCTGACTTCCTTGTCTCCTTATGATTAGATGCAGCCAGGTGACTGGTTCTAGTTAAGGGACTGTGAGTGAAAGTGATAAATCTCTCTTTCAGGCAAAAGAATTTAATTGTTGGTGGGGAACCCTGCAGCCTCTCTTCCCCTTTGGTGTGACTGCAGAGCCTGTGTTTTGGGTTGGCAGGAAAAAAAAGATGGAAGCGGTCTAGGTTGCTAAGTTACGATTTGGAAGATAGCTGTCTTGTGGAGCTGTTGGGCTTATGTCAGATTTGCATGAGCAAGAAACAAATTGTTACGTGTTAAGTCATGGAGATCTGGAGTCATTTGTTACTGCGGCACATGCTTATCCCATCCTTCCCCCCAAAATGAAGCATGGGGTATATGTGTAATAGTTGGGGGTGTGTATAGGGTGCCATAGGAACAAGGCACAACAGAAGTAAAATGAGGCCTGATCCCTCAGCAAAGTGAGTTTTCTTTCTTTTTTGTTCTTTTCTTTTTAATTCAGGATGGAAAGATACCAAGAAAAATCTTCATCTGCTTTGCTATTTTTCCTAGGGCTGGTCTCGAATACCAACCTAATGGAACCATCTTTTCTCCCTGGACAATTTGCACTTCAGAAAAGCATTTGGAACTAAGTTTTCATAAGGTAGAAAGTAATTTAATGCTGAAAAGGTAGAGCCAACCATACATGAATAAATGCATATCCATCGCATATTAATAATGCAATATAATAATCTACTCTTCTCACTTTTAGAAGACTCCTCTGAGCCTTTCCCAATGTTAAGGCAGCTCTGAGCTCCAGGCCAATTCTGACTTTTTTCTCCTTGTTTCTACGAAGTGTTCAGGAGAGTTGCAAGCAGACCCCGGAAATCCGTTTGAAATGGAACACTGACAAAGTTCACCAAGACCAGAGACTGAGGAACAAAAATGTGTGCAGCCATGTCATATCTAAAATAACTGAATGAAAAATGGCCGTTTATTCTAGATGAGGAAGAACTTAAAAAGAGCATGATCACTGTTTTTGTTTATTTTAGAGGGTGTCCTGGATATGATTGTAATGGAGAAGTTACGAAACAATGTGGGCTTATTGTTTGCTTTGGAGCAGTAGCAATTTGTATACCTGCAGAGATTAAAGTAAAGGAGAAATCACTGTCTCTCAGAGTTAATGTAAAATAAATTTCTATATTTGAAACTATGTGTTTGGTTTAATGAAAGAGATGCCCTCTACTATTGACAGGATCTAGTCATTATTCATTCAACATACATATAAGACCAGCATTGGATCCAGTGATGTGTTTATAAAGATCAAGGAAGTTTTGGTCCCTGACTTCAAATAGTTCAGGTAACTCGTACTCCAGGAGAGGAAACAAATAGATGATGAAAAATTCTATGTTGGGGGGAGAGACAATGTAGAGTGGCACGTAAAGAAAGAAAGATTAATTCTCCTGGGGGGTCATTGAAAGTTATCTTTGAGAAGGTTACACTCAGACAGGACTTCTAAGAAAGTTAATGTCAAGAATGGGCCATTATAGGAAAGGGAAACAGAGTATGCAATGGTATTGAACGTGAAGAATATGTGTTCTATGTGTTCTATTTAGGGAAAGGTAAATGCTGTGCAGCTAGAGCCTTCTCATAGTGTGAGAGGAATTGGGAGGAATTGTAGAGAAGCCAGGAAGAAATTTGAAGCCTCAAATTTGGGAGATTTTATAATATAGGCAGTGGTGAGCCATAGGAAGATCTGAAACTCTTGAGGAACTTAATCAACATTGTACAATCCCATCCATTCCTAAAGTTCCATGACTCCAAGAAATAATGGACTACTACTTTCTTTTAACTTCCACAGTCTGTGCTACACACTTCTCAGTAGGATTTATCTTTTTCCTGCGCTAATTGCTCTTATTTTGAATTTTGAAATTTCTTTATTTTTGCTCCATTTTTAGTCTTCCACCAACATGTGAGTGCCCTTAGTACAGGAATTGTGTCCTTTTTGTCTTGATATTTCTTATAGTGCCTAGCATATACCGGTAACAGATGCCTATGATCTGTTCATCTGTAAGAGATGCTCAACAGAAGGATATTGCTACAGTTCCCTGATTGAAGCCTTATGGAGATCTCTTTATGCCACAGAGAGGATGTCAGAAAAGAAGTATAGGATTCTCACAGCAAAGTCTGAAGCCATAGTAGGTATCCAATGAGCATGCAAGTTAGGTTAGAATATCTGAGATCAATACCAAGCCACGTCACTTATCAGCTGAAGTTATGAACAAATCAGAGATTGGAGTTCTTCATGCGTAAAATGGGTACTATAACTGCAATATTTATCAAACAGGGCCTTTGTGAACATGATATAAGTGAAAGTGTTGCTGGAATTATGAAATAGCATAAAATTGCCAGCAAACTTGATGATGACAGTGATGTCAATGGGGAAAATAATGACAACTTTTATGGTAGCCATCATACAGAAATATTCTATACTCATGTAATTCAGGTATGAGCACTTGAGAAAAAAAAGGACATCTTTCCTTATCATGTTAAGCTAAGAGATATTTACTATCTAAATAATTCAGCCAGTGGTGTTCCCTCCCAATACAGCTTCCATTTGGAAACTTGTACTGTATATCAAAGAAAACAGAACAGGAAGTCAGAATTTCGAGAAGCTTCTTCTAACTTAACCACCTTTTCAGCTTTCACAGCCATGCAATGGCTAGTCATATAAGTTCGGCCTCCTCCACTGGAGGATTAAATTGATGGTCAAATGAAAGGATGTCAAAATGTACCACCATGTTTACACAAAGAATATGCTCTTCCTAGAAATGGAACACTGCGTGGTACGATATGAAACCCCTTCAGTGTCTCCTGTGGGCATACGTCACAGAATGGTGAGGCCGCCTCAGTGATGGCCATCAACTTCATCACCCCCAGTCACCTATTCTATCCCACACTGTTCACACAGGAACTTTATGCATAGAAATGGTTTTCCCAATCACTGGGATTGTAAGAGCAAGGTTATTGCAGCTGCATGGGCACATAAAAAAAGACAGGAAATGAAATGTCAACAGCAAGTGTAATACCTTTCTAATATATGTCCTTCACTTATTGAGACAGTTACCGGGATGTTCTTGAAAGAAGAATGATTTGTTTATAAACCAGGTACATTATTTCAGCTCTTTAAAGGAGGAAAACAAATGTCTTCATCATATTTTCCTCTCTCCACATCATCCAACATGGTATTTTCTACATTTCTTTGAATATGCATTCATTTATTAATTGACTCACAACTAATTCCTGGGCACCTACTATGTGCTGGTTACACTGAGAATATTGAGGCTGGATGAGTTGTCCTTGTTCTCAAGCACTTTTCTGTTTTTAGAGAAAGTCAAGTCATGCAAACAAATCAGAGCAATAAAACATTTTAGTTGTTATGATAGACGTATATGCAGCATACACAGGGAGACACAAAAGGGAATGTTTAATTCTGCCTGGAGAGAAAGAAAAGACTTTATGAAGGAGGTGGTGTTTGATGTGCTTCTTAAAATATGAGTGATGTTATGGGCAGACAACAGGGAGACTAGGTTCCTTAGCCAAATGCAATGGGGAACTATAAATGGCCCAGCACAGAACTGGTGCGAGGAGGGGACGTTCGGCTTCCTGACAGAGTGTGCAAGGGCAGATCATGGAGGATGTATGGAGTCAGATGGAAGAGGCTTACTTTATCATGTGAGAAATGTGAACACCGGTGGAGATATTAAGCCAGGGAGTAACACGAGCAGCTTTTCATTTTAGAAAGGAACTGTGCTGGTTGGTGGGAGAAGTGGGAGTAGGCAGTAGGACATCAGTGAGGAGACTCTTTCCATGGTCCACATAAGTAAGGATAGCCTCCTGGGCCAGGTGAGGGACCACACTCTGATGAGTTATTCTTACTCTCTTTCCTCTTCCTTTGCCCTGCTCCTGACCTATCAACATTGAAAGATGCTTCAGGACTGCTCATCTTGGTAACAAAACAAGCTTTCAGCTACCCATATCATTCTATCATCTTCACTGCTAGACTTCTTCAAAGTGGTGTCTTTTCCCAGTGTTCTCACCTCCAGTTAACCTCTCCATTCCATTGCAGAAGTCACTTGGCTTCTGGGAGGTAATATAACAGTAGTTAAGGGCTGCGGGTCTGTATTAAAAAGCTCCAGTTTGGTTCCTGGCTCTGCCACGTCTAACTTTACAACTGGGGAGAACTTATTTTATGTCTCTGTGCTTCAATTAACCCATCTGTAAAATGGGTATAATAATCACACCTCTTTAGAGGATTGTTGTGATTATCAGATATGCGGATATCTTGAAAGTACTTAGAACAGTTCTGGGCACCTATAATTGGCTAATAAATGTTTGCCAGCTTGGGGACACATCCCCAAGAAAAGCAATCGACAGTATAAATTGGTGTATTTCCAAAAATGAGACTAGGATGAATTATTGTTGTCTTTAAAAGTTTTATAGAAGAGGTGGCACCTGGGTGGCTCAGTTGGTTAAGCGACTGCCTTTGACTCAGATCATGATCCCGGAGACCCGGGATGGAGCCCCACATGGGGCTCCCTGCTCGTCGGGAAACCTGCTTCTTCTTCTCTCACCCGCCCTGCTCGTGTTCCCTCTCTACCTGTGTTTCTCTCTGTCAAATAAATAAATAAAATTTTTAAAAGAAGTTTTGTAGAATAAATAGCACTACAATAAGACTTTTAATAATGAGAAAGCTATTCAGAAAGATAGCAAAACAAAGGCTTATGTACCAAATTAGTCTCTAACATTGCTTGTATAAATATATATAGAATATTACCCATATTTATATCACTGTGCTAGGCCTTCTGGGAAATGGAAAGATATCTTGGACACAGAGTTTGCTGTTCACAGAACATAGCTCATCCAGGAGAATAAATAATATTAAAAATAATTTTAAAATAGGGGCACCTGGATGGCCCAATCAGTTAGGAGGCCAACTCTGAGTTTCAGCTCAGGTCATGATCTCAGGGAGTCTGCTTAAGGATTCTCTCTCTTCCTCTGCCTCTGCCCCTGCCCCCATATAAATAAATAAATATTTAAAAAAATCATTTTAAAATAACTTCAAAAGGCCTAGGTAGAAGCTGAGCCATAGTCAAACACCCAGATATGGGACACATACAATACAGTGACCCACCTCTGACCCTGCTGCTGAGTGTTGAGGACAAACCTCCATCTCCCAAACTACAGACATATTTCCTGTTGTATAATTGGAAAAGACAGTCTTAGTTAATTCAATCATCAGATCCGGTCCTTGTCCCACTTGATTCCGTCATCAGATTTTGCAGACTTGGAGACTCATTCTGTGTTGACAAAGGGTCTACCCTCTGTCCAACTGGTGTTACAAGATTTGCATAGTCATCATTATCAGAACAGAAATAAGGTCACACATGACAGTCTTTTCTAACGGTTGGGAGGCAACATTGCCTAACGCTTAAGTGCAAGGAGAGTCAGCAACAGGAACCTCATATTCAAACCCTAAGTGTGGTATCAAAGCAAAGATCCTTCACCTTCCTGTGCCCTAATTTCATTATCTATAAAGTAGAGATAACAGTAGTATCTGCCTCATAGAGTTGCTGTGAGACATCTAGTATGTGGCAAAAATTAGCTTCTGACATCATTATGATTCTTATCAGGTAAGGATGGTGAGATCTTTATCCACAGTGCATGGATAACTGGGTCAAAGCTGTTTATGAAAACCTCATACATACCACTCTGCCCAACCACTTCCAGCCAACTATCACCAAGACTGCATATGAGAATTTGACTTGGAGTTTCCTAAATGGTTAGGTTAGGTTTTTATCTAAACATTTTGATTTTCATGCACTTAGATGTAAAAGGAAGTAGCCTATATTAAATGCTGGTCAAAGCATTTTTTATGATTCTTTAAAAAAAACACACACACACTCTCCATGACATTAAATTACTTAAATCCACACACAAACGTAGTGACCTTTCTCCCATAAATAAATAAAAAAATCCCAGCATGGAAATGCATTAGCTAAAATAAGTGTTTGATCCTTTCAACCAAAGCCCATTTCCTTCTTCCATCCAGAAAGCCTTGAAGTGTATTACACTACTTGCAGATTTCTATGTAAGCAGGGCATAAATAGCCCGCTTCTGTAATTAATAACTATTAAAGCTGTTTGACTGATCATATCTTTGGGCTCCTGAAATCTCTTCTGTGCAGGTGTGCATTAATGGAATCCATTAAATTCATATATTTCAACGGATAGTAATTTACGATCTTTTATAGAATCTGTTAGGAGCCGCAGCAAGAGATGCAGGACTGTCTCAGGGCATTACAGAACAAACCAGACTCTCTCTCTCAGAAACAACTTGCTGTTGCCTACTAAATATGAATGTCAATGCGCTGGACAGGCACATTAGGTGCGTTGTATGCCTTTCGCTGTCTAGAAATGTGCAGAATAAGCTTTTTATCACTGGTGAAGCCCTAAACAAGGCTGAACAATTTTCAGAGAGGCTGAAGGAAGAGTGTGTGGGAGTTCTAACCACTTCATATTTGCCATAAAAAGTGAGAGATTGAGAATATAGCAGAGCTCCAGGAATGTAATGGGTTTTGCTAGGGGTGAGTCACCCTTGAAAAGCCAAATGGTTTGCAAAGGCCCTTAATGGGGCAGCCTCCCCATTCTGACCAATGTTTCCATGGGAAATCAAAGTCAGCCTTGACTTCTGCTGGGTCCCACCCTCTGGTTCAGCCCAAAGAGAAGCACTGTCCTCTGAGAGATGGAATATTCTTTCAGCAGAGCTGGGTTTCTGAATAAACGTGATAATCTGCTACATTTCTGGGGGGTGCGGTCAGGATTTGAGAATGGCAGAGCTATGTTTACAATGAGAAATTCTACTTGAGGAGTTTTCATAATTAATTGAAAGCTGAAAACAAGCCTGTGAAAACCAGTAAAGATACACATGATCAAGTAGCCTCTGGGGGTATGGTTCCTGGATAGCCACCTTAGAGCTGAGAGTGGGGGACTGAGGAAGTTACTCTGACCCACAAAGGGCAGAATGATGGGATCAAGTTGGGAAGTGAGAAGGACAACAGCCTTAAAAGGTCCCTTTCATACCTTTTTTTTTTTTTTAAGGTTTTATTTATTTGACAGAGACACTAAAAGAGAGGGAACACAAGCAGGGGGAGAAACAGGCTTCCTGCTGCACAGGGAGCCTGATGCGGGGCTTGATCCCAGGACCCTGGGATCATGACCTGAGCTGAAGGCAGATGCTTAGTGAGGGAGCCACTGAGGCACCCCTCTTTCATAGATGTTATAAATGAAGTGAAACTGTGTTCTGGTGATTTGGAAAGGGGAGCGAGGCTTCAGTTGAGGTCAAAGCCTGTAAGATTGCAATGAACCTTTCCTATTTATGGAATGCTTTTATTACTCAAAGAATTCTGTGAAACAATTAAATGAGACTGGTGATCCTTATTTTAAAGCAGGTTACTGATCATTATTCCTATTCAAAAGTTAGCTTGTGTCTTCCAGGATGCAATGGTGGTAACTAGATTTTGCCTTTCTGGAGACTCTGAGAAGATACAGAGGCATATGCTTTCAGGGCTCACCTAACAAATCAGCGACCTTATAGCCACCGCCATGGAACTAAATCCAGTATGAGAATGAGAGTGCAGATGACTATTACCATGGGGGTAGGGATATAAAATTTTGTTTTCTTTTTTATTCAAGATTTTTTTTTTAAGCTGGCTTCACACCCAGAGTGCATCCCAATGTGGGACTTGAACTCACAACCCTGAGATCAAGACCTGAGTTGAGATCAAGAGTTGGACACTTAACCAAATGAGCCATTCAAGGCATCCCTGAAATTCTTTGTTTTTATACACCAACCTACCATAGAATTCTGTAGATAATCAACACTGAACATTTTTCTGTCCCCATCTTTTCTTTTTTAATATTTTATTTATTTATTTGACAGAGAGAACACAAGCAGGGGTAGTGGCAGAGGAAGAGGGAGAAGCAGGCTCCTTGTTGAGCAGGGAGCCCAATGCAAGGCTCGATACCATTACCCTGGGATTATGAGCTGAGCCAAAAGCAGGTGCTTAACAGACTGAGCTACTCAGGTGCCCGTCAACTCCCATCTTTAAACGTGGGATTATAAAATATAACTCTGGCATAAATATGGAAAAAACTATGATATAAATCTGAATAATATACTTATATCTGGCTGTATTAGAATTAGAACTTCTTTAACTTCCTTATTGCATTCAAATACTTTGAGAGATATAACAGACAAGATTAATCAGTGTTAACTACTTATATTAATGACTCAGGTTAAATATTTCAAACAATAATTTGTCAAAAAAATATTCCAAGACACATTTTAAGTGCTAAGTTTGCAAGGAAAAGTAAAACATGGTCCCTGGTCTTGAAAAACTTACCATTTAGCAAGAAAGCCCAAGAGCCAATAATTACAAGATAGCATGCTAACACGAATAAAGATGTATAAACCAATGCTATGGGGATTTAAGGAAGTCACCAATCTTAACAAGGATAGGGTTGGGGCTTCCGAGTCCTGAGGACATTTGATCTGAGTCCAGAAGAGATCTTTCATTCACTCAATATGAATTCATTAAGTGTCAGTTATGTTCAGGTACTAAGTGTATGGAATTGAATTTTGTAAAAAGAGTGAGGGAAGGTCAAAGCAGGAAGACTGTATCCAATCTGGAGCTGACAGATTGACAGTGAAAGAAAAGAGAATTAATATTTGCTGCACACGAATTGTTTGCCAGGTATTTGATCCTCCCAGCAGGTCAATTTTAAGCACTTGTATTCCCACATTACAGATGAGAAACCTGAGTTACAGAGAGGCTAATCTGCTTGTGCAGGTTCATAGAACTAGTCTGAAGTGGAGCTGGAGTGAAATGTAGATAGGTTCCTTCCAGAGCCATGGTCTTCCCATCCCCATGACACTGCCTTCTTGTACAGGCTTAGAAACAATAAAACGAGACAAAGAAAAAGTGAGAAATGGCACCCAAATCAATGTGATTTTTGTAACTGAGAGGTTTTGTGCTTTTCCCGGTGATGGAAGCCTTGGAAGCAGTAGAACATAATGAAAAAAACATCAACGGGGTTCATATCCTGACCTTACACTGACTAGCTCTGTTGTCTTTATCTCTGAGTCTAATCAGACATGTAATGGGGATGATAATATTCATTGCATCAATGTGTAGTGAAGTCCAGGGTTTATTTAAAGTAAGTATAATACATAGTAGTTGTGTGGCTAATATTATTTCAACTTCCCACTCTGCTCACCCTAGGAAAACCAATTTCTTAATGTTTTGAAGCAGAGAATTTCAGGAGAAGAAAGAATCAATATGAAGCAAACAAAAAGGAGTTCTTCATATTTATTTAGGCAATGAATGATCATTGCCTATTCATATCATTGACCAAATTCCATATGCAAAGGATTAACAGCACTGGCTTTATATTATTTTGTTCAAGACATTCTGACTTCATTCTAAGTCCAAAAGGCCCATCCATATCCATCCATCACCTACTTTTAGAATGCTTACTGGTCTTGGCTTTGAGATGTCTTCATAGGCTATACTCATATTACTTTCATGATAATAATGTTAACTACCTCCCTTTTAATTGAGACTACTGTTGTTCACTGTTTTGGTGAATGTTTAGCTGACTTGAGCCTGCTTTAGAAACTTTTATTCACTCCCAATTCAGTGGTCTCACAGTGCTTAGATGAGTTGGTCCAATGACCTTGGCCACAGTTGAGAACACCTGCCAGTTCCACAGGAGCAAGAGTCAGAAGTGGTTTCTGACAACGAGCATGTCAGAGGATGACTATAGTGGAGCATTGAGACAATTATCTTAGGACCAGAATGGTGAACTAAAGGAAGAAAAAGAGGGTCTTTTAATTGTTGGGTAATTGTATATCATCAGATTAGGTATCCACCTTTTCATAACCCCCTGCAAAGACTAAATGGTGAGTTTTAAGGACAGTGGGTACATAAATGTTTCTGAGACATAGCCAAAATTACAACTTTATGGAGAACTACTTTAAGGTAAGGCTAGAAAGTAGAGTAAAAATGAACTGAGCACTATTTCTATGAGATTGGCTCAAGCTGAACAGCTGGTAGAATCAAAACCAAAAGAGTAGAACCATCCAATTGGAGAATTTTTGGAGAGAGATATAATCTCTTAGGTGATGGTTAAGCCCAGACTGGACATGGCAGGAGCAAATGCACTCTAAGGAACAATTTTGGCAGTTGGAACAAGTTGGCCTTATTGCCTTAATAGATCATTCCTTTCTCTATTTGCTGTGATATGAGAGCTGATGAGATCCTGCCCGAGGCAGCGAGACTGTCTCAACACAGATTGTCTCTCCATCCACAGGGGTAAACACTTTACTGGGAGATTTAAAGTGAAATTTAGAATTACAGGGAAGTACCTAGGAAACGAATATTTTTTTCTTCAGTGAACTCTTAAGAGGGCTTGTCAGTAAAGTTCAAACAAGCAGGTGTGCTGAAAATTGCTTTAAAACCAAAGAGACAGTAGGAGGCATGCATATGCCAGAAATCATAGCCCCCGCGAGAGAGACAAGCCCATTTTTCAGCAGGAGCAGCTGTTGGTGCATCTGCAGACAGGTTGTTGTCAGGAGTGTTGAGCAGAGAAATTTCAGGAGAAAGGCGCTCATGAGGGGGGAAGAGGCGCGAGGTCTCTAGTGAGACTTTAGATTGGAGTTTGTTAAATCCTGAGCAATAAAAATTGCAGTTCACTCTAATGAAACTTCCTGGGAAGACTATTAGTATTAAACAGGGTGACTCTCCCCCCAGAAATAATGCTAAATCACAGTCACAAATAATTCCAAGTCCAGTTCTGCACAAGGCAGAACATGATTGCACTTTTTAAATTAAATTCACTCTTATTGCTTTGGTGGTGGCCGTTTTCTGAAATTAATAGGAATTGCACACATGAGCCAAAGGGCCAAGGTGGCCCTACTGCATAGAGGGCATGAAGAAACAGATGACGGAGAGGGGTGGGCAGGTAGGGCTGTGGCCATGATATTTTATCAGGCATTTACTTCAAGGGAGTAGATAGATTAAAATGTCTTTAAAGTTTTAGAATCACAATTTCACAAAACCTTTGTTGATTTAAAGGCTCAGAATAATACTTTGTGTTATACTCTATGAAAATAAACTGCTTCTTTTAATATCTCTGTGAGCATTATGTGAACCAAAATTATCTTATTTATGTGGCCCATAGTGTGTGGCCCAGCAGGGAGTCCCATGCAGGGTTTGATCCTGGGACTTCTGGGACTGGGATCACGACCTGAGCCAAAGGCAGATGCTTAATGATTGAGCCACCCAGGTGCCCCAGGTGGTTATTTTTCTGGTACAGAGATGAAGCGCACATTGTTCCCACCTTCACGGGAGCTGCTTTAGAATGAGTGAAAGAGGTAACAAAATAATCAAATTCGGAGGAGTAAGTGCTAAAGAGTCTGTATTTACCAACATAAACAAGGAGTCTAGACGTCAGCCTGGGGACTAGGATTAAGAAATACTAGTTAGGAGGAGGAGATGCTGGTTTGGGGAAATGAGTGAAGACCAGCCAATGGGTCAGGGTTGGGCAGGGCTGTAAATAGCAGCAACGTGGGCACAAGAACAGAGAGGGGAAAGAACATGACAATTAGGGGTCAAGTACAGATCAGGAGAACCCAAAGGAGAGGTGATTGGAAAATCATGGACTGAGAGAAGCCGGAAGAAACAAGTTGGGGCCAGAGGCTGAAGTAGGTTCTGTGAAGGTACGTGAACATAGTTAAAAGCCACTAGAATTTGAATAGCAGTGATGCAAATAGATTTGCACTTTAGAAAGGCATTTTGGTGGCACTGTGGAAGATGGATTAGAGTAAAATGAAGCTGGGGGCTTTCAGGTTATTTAGGAGATTATTACAATAGTCCCGATGATCTAAGGCAGCAGCAGGGTAGAGAGCAGGGTTGGTGGTCTGAGGTATTTGGGAAATAATGTTAATAAGAGTTGGAAAGTGATAGGATGGAAGTGAGTGGGGAAGGGAAGGATAGATCCAGTAAATATTCCTTTAAGCACATTGAAAATAACCTATTTAATATCTCTAAGAGTCTGATTTGTTAGGTATTAATGTTAAATCCACATTACAGATGAGGAAATGGAGACAGCTCAGGAAGCCTAATTCATTGTACTATACTTTCAAAGCACCCTTGCTGCAGATCACAGTATTCTGATGCATCAGGTGAAAGAACCAGAACCAAAGCCAGCATGTGTGTTCTTTCAAGTACGCACTTGGGTAGAGCAATTGGAAACATATGAAATAAAGGATGAGGGTCACATTTTATATGAACCTTGTTGCACTAACTAAGGGATGAGGTAAACAATACCACAGAGAAAAACAGATTCCAGTCCAGATGGCAAGTGAGTCCATGCCTACCTTACCTCTATCCCTTTAATGCTATACGTATCACCGCCAAGTGCTTACTGCAGGGGATGGCCTTGGAACACAGTTACTTATAATAAAGGTTCTCAAAGATAAGACTAAAGAGATTGAGAACAAGCAATATTCAAAGCACAGTGGCTATACATTTTTTTAAATTGGAAACTTTCAAGTTCAAGTTTAAAAAAATTGGAAGTTTTAAAACAAACTTTTTTTGGTGGAGTGGTGCCTGGGTGGCTCAGTTGGTTAAGCGACTGCCTTCAGTTCAGGTCATGATCCTGGAGTCCCAGGATAGAGTCCCATATCGGGCTCCCTGCTCAGCGGAAGCCTGCTTCTCCCTCTCTCACTCTCCTTGCTTGTGTTCCCTCTCTAGCTGTGTTTCTGTCTGTCAAATAAATAAATAAAATCTTTAATCTTTAATATAAAAAAACTTTTTTGGGGGGAGGATCTTGTCTCCATTTTCTCATCATAATATGGTCATAATATCACTACCTAACTTACAGGATTAATTATAAATATATGGATTGATATTTTCAATGTGCTTCAAAGAAAGTTTTCTAGACTCATCCTTCCCCTCTCCACAAACCAATCCTATCACTCTCCAAGTTTTATTTATGGAATACACAAAAAAGAATCCACCCCTGGGCAGATAATACTAAAAATGGCAAATATTAAAGTTTAGAAAAACTGAGGGGAAAATATGTATTACAAAGAAATAGCAAATTGGACTGTAAGAAGAACTTGTCATAGCCCCTGGGAGATGTCACTAGAGAATGCAGGCCATAATGTCAAATTGATTGATAAATAACTCATCAGTCTAGAATTTTATGCTCAGCATAATGGAAGAGTGAAAAAAACAGCTATATTTTCTCTCACGTAAATTCTGAGTTAACTGCCCACAGGTCCTCATGGAAAGCTCAAGAAAGAATGAACTTCAGCAAGGGTTGAAGTAGGATCGAGAAAAATGCAAAGATTGAAATAGATGAGATATATTAGTAAATCATTTAATTATGATGTAAAAAATAAGTAATGACTGCTTTGTGTCTTTTAAAAGCAACATTAAAATTCTAAATAATAAATAATAAGAGTGTTTGGGAGGTTACTTTCAGTCCATAATTAAAATAAAAGTTTCCTTTTCATATTCTGAAAGAGAAACCAACGAATAATTTATATTTTAAAAAAGGATTATGATATATATACTGAGATATATGATTAAACAAGTGAAAAAGCAGAAATAACATGTGGGACTTCTAAACCAGAAGAGGAAAGAAAAATAACATAAATAAAGAAAATTCTGATAATCGAACAAAAACTGAGAGGAGAATAAAAAGGCGACAAAGAAACATAAACACAAAACACTAAGTGCAGTAGAATTAAGATAAAATATATCAACATATTTAAGAATTATAAATAGATTAAACTTACTTATTAATATGGAAAATATAATATGTATTTTTAAAATCCATTTGCTACTTGTAAAAGATACATTTAAACAAAGTGACACAGAATGATTAAAAAATGATAGAAAGAGAAAAGAGATAATATGGAAGGCAAAAATAAACAAAGGAATGCTTTATGATATAGTGATATTAAACTCAAACATTACATCATATATCAAAGAGTATCTGTTGAAGAGAATTAATATAGAGATAAAAGGAACAACCCTAACAATATAGAACAATAAGCATGTATATTCCAAAAATAATTATGCTAAAAGATATAAAGCAAAATCTACGATAGTTAGGGAAATCAAAAGATAAGTCATACTGAATATTTTAATGCTTATCAGACCAAGCAGACAGAAAATGTTGAGATCAAAATAATTAGAATAAATATATTAAGGAGTTTGAATATATCTACCTAAGTCTATGTCTATTTCTACTTCTTTTATAACTATGTATAAAATTCTAGGCTTAAAAATAGACTGTTTTTAAACATACATGGGACAGCTACTTTTTAAAAACATATGTTCTAGTGAAAAAAAGTAGTCTTCCTATATTTTAAAGAATCAACGTCATATCAGCCATATTTTCTAATAGCATTTCAATATATGCATCAACAATATAAAATTAAATTATAAGGAAAGTTGGGTCTTTTTTTTGAAGTATATATACTTGTTAGTGCTTTTATTTCTAAAATAGAAATAATATATAGAAGTACCAGCAAATAAACTATAAAACATCAAACTTTATGAGTTAAAATGGCATTTAAGTTAAATTTTATTTATTTCTTTTAAAAAATACTTTATTTATTTATTTAAGAGAGAGGGAGTGAAAGAAAGCATGAGAGGGGACAAAGTCAGAGGGAGAAGCAGACTCCCTGCGGAGCTGGGAGCCTGATGCAGGACTCGATCCTGGGACTCCAGGATCATGACCTGAGCTCAAAGCAGTGGCTTAACCAACTGAGCCACCCAGGCACCCTTAGAAATAAATGGCTCTAAATTATCTGCTTAGAAAATAATTATCAGTATAAAAAAATTACCTGTTTGAAAAATAGACTGATAAATTGGGAGTAAACTTTCAGCTGATAACACCAGAAAAGTATCATAATTAACACAGTAAGAAGGAGAAATAATAACAATTAAAGTATGTACTAATGAAATAGAAAACAAAAAACCCTACAAAAAACAAGTAATTAATAAATTAATAGTTTTCTAAAACAGGTTAACAAAAACAAGTTTGAAAACCTCTGGTGAGACTGTTGAAGAAATAACAGTAGTTCAGCTAAACAATACTCTGAATAAAAAAGAGATATAACTGTAGAAGTAATATTAATGCTTAAAATACCTTAGGTTAACACTGCAAACAATTTAATGCCAATATATTTGGAGAGAAAAAGTAAATGAACTATCTGACAGAATTATGTAAACTGCAACAAAATATATATGTAAACTGCAAAAAAAAAAAAAAGTAAACAGGAATTATGTATTGCAGAAACTGAAACAATAGTCAATAATTCACTTTTCCTCATCATTCCTACACAGATTAGAGGAATATGTAATCCCTATATTAGAGAAGGTAGGAAAAATACCAAATTTATTTCATAAGATGTGGATAACTTTTATTAAACCGAATGAAAACAATGCAAGAAAATAGAATGATTGGCCAATATCACTTATGAACAGAAATGTAAAATTTTAAGAAATCTTTGAAACCATATTTGGCACCCCCCCAAAATGAACTGGGATTTATACTGTAATGCAAGGATGGTTTAATGTCAGAAAATCTACTGTTATCTTCAACAGATTGAAGGACAATGATATGATGAACAGTTAAGTAAGTGTAGAAAAAGAATTGAATACAATAAAGTACTTATGGACGATAAACAAATAATTATAGTAAAATAAGAATGGAAGAGCATGTCCTTAACCTGATGAAGGATATCTGGTGATATGGCACAGCAGATGACTTAAAATTTAATGGTAAAGCTTTATTATCTGTGAAGTGCAAGAGATCTACAAACAACGTGCTAGAATTAATGGGAGTTCAGCAACATTGTTATACTCCAGTTCCAACATCTAAAGATTTTATTTATTTATTTGACAGAGAGAAACACAGCAAGAGAGGGAACACAAGCAGGGGGAGTGAGAGAGAGGGAGAAGCAGGCTTCCTGCTTCTTTTCCTGTTTCCTTCCTTCCTTCCCCCTGATGTGGGGCATGATCCCAGGTCTCCGGGATCATGACCTAAGCCAAAGGCAGTCACTTAACCAACTGAGCCACCCAGGCGCCCCTGGTTATAACATCTACAATCTAACATTTCTTTGCAATCTTTCACATCAGGAGTAATAAATCTAAAATTAATAAAAATGATACTGTTAAAAATGACAGCAAAACTGAAAAGACACTTGGATGTAAATCTGACAAAAGATGTGACAAAAGACCTAAGAAATTAAAGGAAAAGTTACAAACAACTATGAAGAACATAAAATAAGTCTTATAACTAGAGATGTATGAAAATTGTTTAAACATGATGATTTTTAACTAGAATTTCATATACATTCAATACAGTTACAGACAACATGGTGACAGTGTTTCAAAGAACTTGACTCATGAACCATTTGGAAAGTTAAAGGGCAAAGAATACTCTAAAAGAAAGGTAGAGAAGAGGTAGAATTAAGGACTTATTTCATTACTTAGCAAGATTTATGTAAACACTGTGGAACAATGCAGACTCCACTGAAACAAAATGAAAAACCCAAATTAGACCTACTCATATGTGAAAACTTGATGAGTGACAAAAGAAGTATTAAAAACCAATGGGAGACACTGTAAAAAACATTGCTTAAAAAAAGCTGTTCACAGGGAAAATAAGATAGATAATATAGATCCTTAAGTTATAAAGAAGACAGAGATTAGTTTCAGGTGAAAAAGAGCCTAGATGCAAAAAACTGAACTTGGGAACTTTTAGAAGAAAATATAGGAAAATGTTTATTATAATAAAAATGTCAAGAACTTCTTAAACAAGATACACAATACAACTGTAAATGTATAAAATTAAAACTTCATATAGTAAAAGAAATTCCAAAGAAATAAAAAGAAAGCCACATTATTAGGAAAAATATTGACAGTAAATATACACAAGACAATAGATTACTATTTGCAATGTATAACTTATACCTGCAAGTCAATCAGAAAAAAAGAAAGAAAAATTATGTCATAAAAAAAATGGGAAAATATCTCAACTAACAGTTCCACAAAGAGCAAAAACAAATGTCTAACAGAAACCTGCTGAACCTCACTACTTCTCAGGAAAATGTCTATTAAAACAATGTGGTATTTGACAGCCATATATTGATAAAATTTAAAAAAACTGGTAATTGCTAATGTTTGGATGGATGTGGATAAATGGGAACTCTTGCACTGGTATAGAGGAGTGTAAATTGGTAAAACTGTCTTGGAGAGCCATTTAGCAATGTGTACAAAACTGTAATCTACCCAATTCCAAATCATTTAGGGAAAATGGACAAACTTATTAATCTTCCAACAGGTAAAAAGAATCAACTAAATACAATCTTGAGTGAATATGCAATTGCAAAGAACATGTAAAGGATTTGTGTGATTTATTTTGAAATGAATTTAAAAATTAATATAGATTAATGGGTAGATAGAAAAATGAATACATGGAGAGACATAGGATGAAGCAAGTGTAGTAAACTGTTAATCATGAAATCTAGGTGACAGTTACATAGGTATTTGACTGAAAAATTCTTCCACTCCATTGTATGTTTGAAATTTTCATAAAAAATTGTTGAAAAAAAGAATATGTTCAACATGACAACATTTTGTAAATATGAAAAAAATATTATTTGTGGAGAAACATGTAAATAATAAAATTATAAAAACATCCATGGAAATGACACATACCAGCCACAGGATAGTCATTATATTGAGGGAAGGAGGAGAGGAAAGGACTAGAAGATCACGAATCCTTGCATTAAAGAGAAAAAAATCTGGAGCAGATAGAGCAAAATATCACCACCATCAAAATTATCTTAAAAGGATTATAGTGACTAAAAAGCCAGCTTAGAAAGTCATTTCTATGGTATAATGCCTATTGTATAAGTTTTTAAATACAACACAATCCTATATTTTGCATGTAGATAAAAGAATATGTAATAAAGTATAATAATACAAATATGAAGATGCTCATCAGATTAAAACATATTGGTTACCCCAGGGAAAGGAAAAAGCAAAATGGTTAGGAAGTGGTAAAGATCATTTCAATTGAATCTGCGGCATTACAGTCCTCAAAACTATTTCACTTTTTGCAAATCTGGGTAATAGAACACAGTTTTCCATGTTTTAAAATTTTCATGATACATAATAAAAAAAGAATCATAAATCTGTAGAGTATAAAAAAATGACCCTACTTCTCAAGTCAGAAAGAGCTACACAAAAGATAAAGACTCTCCCATGACACATGGAAATTTGCTAGCACATTTCAAAAATTTCTTTTCTGGTTAGTCTATGATATTAGCTTAGATCATTGTTTTTTAATGATTTTTTACTATATTCATTGGTTATTGTACATATACTAGACATTTGCTTTTTGGCCATTATTGTATATATCTTCCATTGCATCCCCAAAACTTAACGTTTACAGAGTTGTTATTATTAGCTACAACCATTTTTTTTTTTTTTTTTTTTTTTTTTTTTTTTTTTTTTTAGCTACAACCATTTAACCACACTGACGCTTCATGAACTGCATCACTCTGAAATTCTCCTTTCCTTTTATTAAGGAGCTGAGATCACAAGAACTAAGAAACTCCCTGGGGAATTTCATGTCCAAAAGGACTCTTTAATTTAGCATCTAGCAATGCACAATTGTTTAAGACAAGGGTATCTTTATTAGATTGAAAGCAGAAGGTCTACAGTGTTACAACTGAACTCTTCTAGATCTGTATTTAGCTTGACCAACTAAGAAATTCAGCCCTGGAACTTGGGCATCCAGAGTGACTGGGGCAATGCAGAAGATTCTGGAACTGCAATAGGGTTCTTGCAAACAGAAACTAGAGATATACAAAGGGGCACTGGACTTCTTAGAGGACAAAAGTGCCTAAAAGTCAGGTTTCTATTTCTTTAAGGTGAAACACTGGACCGAAACTCCCCTCAGTGGGGGAAGTGTTCTGTGGCTAAACTCAGAGAAACTGGGTGTAGAGATGAGAAAAAAGAGCCCTCAAAGGATCATTAAGAGAGATGCCTAGTCATTTCCTTTCCCTTTCTTTCCTTTCCATAGTATTATATAAGTTTTTTTCTGCTGGGCACAGAAAGGGCACACTCACAGCTGACACAAAGCCCTTCTCTCAATCCACCCATCAATTTGAAGTGGTTTCAACTTTACAATCTCAATCCACCCCACTTCTATCTCCTTAGAGGGAAAGTACAATGGAAGAGCAAAGTGCTAATAACTTATACATCCTCAACTCTTTCACAGGGGTATTGTAAAGACTAATGAGTTATTGTTTGAAAAGACCTTTGTGGCTCTCTGATGAAAGGTGGAATATACATACAGTTTTGAATGTTTTATTTTATTGTCATTGTTGGCGTTATAATTACAATAGTTGTATAGTCTGTGAGGCATACCGCCAACCAAGCATCTCCTTCTCTCTCCTTCCTTGTTTATGCTTGAAAAGTAAGCCTGTCGTGTTCAATAAACTTTGGTTGTGTTAGTCACTTTTTACTCTGCTGACAGACACCATGGACCAAACTTTGGATTAGTGTGCTGAAAGGCCAAATTCAACATTTTGGAAAATCCTCTGACCTTTATAACATTCCTCCTTCCCCTTAACACATCCTTAAACAGTGCCCTCTCAAGTGTGCTACCCTTTCTATTTGGAGAGTTTGTCTAATCTGCTATGTTTGGTTGGGGAGATTGGAAAGCCCTGGTAAGCAGAGGAAGATATATTCTGCCCCGTTTCAAAATGGAAGCTGGTCTTCTTTACAGAACTGTAACAAGGGATACATGAGCTCAGAATCATCACTCAAGGATAATTGTGCATAGGATTTTGTTTATGTGCAAGCCAATTCCTCTGGGTCCTCTTTGACCCTGGGTTCTGGGGGGCTGTTTTGCATTTACTGAACGGTACACCTTTTCCCTGATGCCCGCCTCTCTCTTGTTATGTATGGGCTGTCTGTCTAAAATCCCTTATGCTGATTTTCCAGACACGTTTATTTATGTTCACTCACTAATTGAAAATCTCATATTTGGAGTTATTATTCTGATTGATGTCTGTCATTTTGATCAAGCAGTAGCTCACAGATGCTTTGTTAGAATGATTTTACAAGTGAGTTTATCATCATGCCTTTCTCTCCTGACCTTCTCTATGGCTGGTAGCAAAAAAAAAAAAAGAAAGAAAAAAAAGAAAAAAAAAAAGAAAATACAGTGGAGACTCAGAAAAAGGAGATGTCTGGCAAACTTCCCAAATTCAAGTTTCATTGTGTCTTTACTACTGAAAACAATTCTACTATTTCAGACATTGTTGACAATAATGGAGGAGAAGTTTAACAATCAGACTCAGTGCAAGGGAACAAAAGCCAGTGGAATGGTAATCTTGCCCATGGGTGGGAACTACTTCTCTCTATTCCTGAGCCAAGCCTACCTTCTCACTGTCTTATACCGATAATCTTCCAGGGTTGAGGCAGGGGGTCAAGTTTAGTCGTACCTGCTATTGAAAGATGCATTACAATGCACTCTTACTTAAAGCACCCTGAGACAGTGTGAGTATCATCAGTCAGCATATGCTCCCCTGTACTTGGACACTACAGTGTTTGATGGGGGTCATGGTACTGCACAGGATGGTAAAGACATTGATGTCTAGGTTCAGTTACATCTTTCACAGTTCTGGGACAAGCACAAGCTATTTTATGTCTCTGAGTCTTAACTTTCTCCTTGGCAAAGTAAAGATTATCATGTGTGCTGTTTATTTCTATGTTAAAGATGACATTGCTTAGAACTTTACTTTTTAAAAGTTACAGGAAAATGAGTTGGGTTTGTTACTGTTTAAACCCTTCATATGGAATAATCTCCAAAATGTATTTCAGATTATTTTTAAAAATGAAAACACTGAAAAATGTTTGATTGTTCTCCTGACAAATGAAGTTCAGAGAAGTTTGAAATTCTGAGTTACTTTAGATGGGAGGCCCTGCGGGGTGGAAAGGGACTCAGAAGAAAGAGATATGCAAAACTTTCAAGTACTTTCCACATTTGCTGAGTCTATTGACTTATCCGTTCTGTCAGAAAAAAATGTTTCCCGAAGTGTGGAAGTTGCTCTACAACCAAATAATACTCACATTCAAATAAATCTGGTAAATGCTGCGAATGATATTCCTGCTTTGAAGATTAACAATATCCATTCTTATAGTTAAGTTCATTCCATCAAGAAGCTTATTTCAATTTATTTCATTCAAATTTCTCAAATGTATTTGAATCACAACTCTGTATTTATCACAAAGATTCATATCCCAAGAAACATTACTTTCGGAAACAGTTTTAAAAACCCTGCATTAGACCGTAGGCCTCCTGTGATTAGGTACTTTTGTCTACAGAATCATGAACCATTAGTGATGGAAGGACTTTGAGCTCATTTAATCCAAACCTGCATCTAATTGCATGGATTTTTTTCTGTAGGAGAAATTCCTCTTAACACATGAGCACTCAGACTTTGCTTAAATGTCTTCAAAAATCCTACCTCATGAGGCCAGAAAGACTAATGGAGGAAAGCTTTAATTTCTGGAAAGTGATTCAGATTGAGTGAAAATTTTGGTTTCTGATGACTAAATCAACGACTAAAATTTCTCTTAGGACTCTCCTTCCCATTCTTTTAATTATTTATTTAAAAAATTATCAAAAATCTTTTTTTTACGCTCTTCTAGATACTGTGATATTTCATTGAATAGGACTGACAAAGACTCTGCCCTCACTGAGCTTATATTCTTTGTGTAAAAACAAACAAAGCAAGGACATTAGTACATAATATAATATCTCAAGGTGATACATGATATGGAGAAAAGCAATGTTGTAGATAGAAAAGGGGAGAGAGAGGGAGTCTGGTCAGGGAAGTCCTCTTGAGTGGGAGATATTTGAACAGACACCTAAAGAAAGGAAGAGGAAAGTGAGTGTTGCAGTAGGAATGTGGAGCAAAGTCTCAGTGGTATGGATAAGCTTGGTGAGTTAGAGGAGTAGCAGTAAAAGTAAGGGACTTAGTGAAAAAGGGACAAGAAGGGGATCAGGTTGGACAGTTGTCAGAGACCAGATGGCAGGAGTGTGGATACGAGGGTAAGGCCTTTGGGTTGTGTTCAAAGCGGGATAGAAGCCACTGTGGGATCCAGAGCAGATGGTTGGTATTATTAGCATTACATTTTCGAAGGGATCACTTTGGCTACCATATGAATAGACTGTGAGGTCCAGAGGAGAAGCAGGGAGATGAGAGACCAATGCGCTGGGTAAATATTCTGCCTCCTTAGTGATTTATTGCCCATCCTCTGGGCCCATGTTCCTTTGTACATCCATCCACCTACTGTAGCCCAGTAATTTCCAGTGAACCTGATTGCTTACAAACCCATTTCTACCACTCCTGATAGACCATCAGCTCTGTAGAGGCAAAGACCATGATTCCCTTTTTCTTCCTATCCCTAGAACCAACTGCAGCATTGGACACATACATACATACATACTTAAAAAAAATCAGGCAAAATTCCTTTACTCTTTCTTGCTAGTGTCAGCCTTAATTAAAGATCTGCATTTGAAGGCAGCTATGTTAATTTCCTTATCTAAAAGTGACCTCAGGTTTGTCTCCCCTTTCCACATCGGTCTCCCCATTTTCACATACCAGGTGAAGTGTAGCCTCTCTTACAAGGCCATCCTAACTTTGCCTGTGTTACCTGGGTTGCCAAAGCATTTCCCTACTTTGTTTATAGTTTTTCTTATCAGTAATTACAGTTTTAACCTTTACTCCAGATTCCGTCATATATAGAAGAGATACACACATGTTCTTTATCCTCAGACCATAGTGACTAACCGAAATAAGTAATTAAGCATTGTTTACAAGGAAAGGAATTTGAGAAATTTGAGTAGTATGCACAATTTCAGATTAGAGTTCTTTAATAAATAATTCTCTTATTTGGAAGGTCAAATATTACTGCAGTGTTTCACAATAGCTTAAAGAACTTGTATTATGAAAAAAATGGGGGCACCTGATCACTCTACCTTGATGAGGAAGCAAAAGTATAACAAAGACTTCTGAATATACTATGGTTTTGTGGGGTGTGAAGAGAGGAAACACTGTGTGGTACTTTATAAATTTGATATAGCATGGAAAAAGTCCTTCCAAATATAGACATATTGGACTTAACACAGTGCCCCTTATTCGTGGTTTCACTTTCCACATTTTTAACAGTCAACTGTGGTCTGGAAGCAGATGATCCTCCTTCCAACATATCATCAGAAAGCCAATAGCAGCCTAAGGCTAGGTCACAATGCCTCCATCATTCACCTCCTTTCATCCCATCACTAGGCATTTTATCATCAAACATCATCACAAGAAGGGTGAATATGGTACAATAAGGTATTTTGAGAGAAAGACCACATTCACATAATTTTTATTATAGTATATTGTTATAATTGTTATATTTTATGATTGTTGCTAATCTTTTATTGTGAATCATGCATAAGTTAAACTTCATAATAAGTATGTACATATAGGAAAAAAACATAGTATATATATAGGGTTCAGTACTTTCCATGGTTTCAGGCATCTACTGGGAATGTATATTTAATTTAATATTATACTTACTGGAAAACAGATCATTTTAGTTCCAGAATCAGAATTATTTGATTCAGATACATGGAAGTGTGATGAGAGAGGTCCAAAGTAAGATCAGAGGCTACAAATGTTTCACATTTTGAGAACTCTAAATCAGAATTACCAAAAATTAGTAAAAAAAAAAAAATAAATAAATAAAAGAAAGAAAGGAAGAAAGAGAAAAAGAAAAAGGGAAAAAAAACCTCTTAAGTAATGCGTTCAAACATCATGAAGGATTTTCATTCAGTAACTTAGCTTTATGAAATTTTGGAGTTTGTTTGAAAACTAGAAGTTTTGAACAGGAAAGGTATTGTCTAAGAAAAAATTAATATGAAACATAATCACTATATGTATCATTAATATTTGTAGTTGTATTTAACGAGATTCAAATCCACTGGCTGAGGAACCCCAACCGTTTCTTGGCGTTTATTTTTTTAATTTTTTAAAAAAATTTTCTCAGGGTAAAACCAAGCTGAGATTTTAAGCCAGTCAAGGGAAAGTATATTATTTCCATCCTCTTTTTAAACACTCTATAAAGAACTCTCTGGTTCATAATAGCTTTGTTTACTGCATAGTACAGCATGTTCTAATTATCACCCCTGCCTCACTAACCACACGGCTTATGTTCCCACACTCATCAGTTATTTTTATGCCTCCTGCAGAAATGAAGGGAACATTAATAAGAATAATACTTTGGGAATAACATTTTCGACAAAACCAGGAAAAAAAAATATGTCGTATAGTACAGAAAATCAGAGCATTTCAATTAAATTGAAGTGACCCATTGCCAACAGCATACTTTCTTTTCTGTTTTCATTTGTGATTTGCCATCAGTCCCTAATATAATTCTTTCCCTGCTTTCTCTAATGATTTATTTGATTATTACTTGATTTTGCTGTTTTTTTTTTCCTGTCACTGACTTCACTTCATTCTTTTCCCATCTTTCTTATCCTTTCCATATTTTAAAATTCTCTCTTCCATTTTCTTTTGCTTTATAGTCCTCTCGTTTTCTCCTTTGCTCTTTTTACCTCCCTCCTTACCCTTTCTCCTTCTATCTTCTACTTACAATAACCTCTCTAATAATGCACAGAAAATATCTTTTTATATCCTTGACTGGGAAGAATGTATATCCATATATATTGATATGGGAATTAATACATTTTCAGCCCAAGAAATGGGACCAGCAAGAATGTCAAATAGAACATTAAAATGTTTTAAAATCACCACATAAGCTGAGTAAGGCGTAAATAATATTTGCATGGCAAAGAGTCTAAATAAAGGAGCAAGAACAAGTAATAGAAAGACATAATAGCTATAAAAGAGATTCTTGCAAAAAAAAAAATCTTGGCAGAGAATTGCAAGAGTCTTTCCAATATGTAAAAGGTGGAGTCAATATGTTTTTTTCACACCATTTTTCTTAAAGATAGGTATGTGAGTGAATATTTCTCATGAGACTGAGGAGGCAACAGGTCTCATCTTGTTAAAGACCACGTTTGCTGTGCTGTTGATTTCACCATTCAAATAGTGGTTACTCTTTGTAGGAATCTTTTCTCGGCTAGAAACCTTAAATGGATAGGAAAGAAACACACACACACACACACACACACACACAAGAGGGGAAGATTGCTAATTAAAAGGGAAAGAAGTGCAAAGCGAGATACAGCAGACCGTGGATACAAACATTTTCAGCGATGACTCAGGAGCACGTTTGGATAGATTACGTCAACTCTTCGCTCAATAGTTGAATATAATCATCCTTGTGAACTGATTGAAGTTTGAAAAAAATAGCAACTAAGACTTCTTTCACATGCTTATAATCAGCTCTTGGAAATATTCCACTTGAGATAAAAAGGTTACCAAGAGAACATTGGTATGATGCAGAAATATTTCAGATGAGTACATATGGATTAATTGCATTTAGGGATCAACTCCCCCAGAAGCCACTTACTGCAGCGCTTAAAGGAACAGTTGCTTTGCTCGAGTGAACATTTAGTCCAGTAGTGCCTTTGTCCTTTTCAGCCACAGTTGAGTCTGGCACCAGCTTCAGCCGTACTTTCCCAAGGCTCATGGTGTCTTTAGCCTCTTTGTTTCTCCCTCCCAAGTGAGCATTCCTTGAACAAAGTTATTATGATACAAATGAGGAGAAAAGGGTGAGCAGCCTCTTCTTACCTCCTATGGTTTCCCTGGTTTTCTTTGCTTCCCAGTAGCACGTGTCTCAGAAGAGACCTCCTGTGGACCCCAAGGAGGTGCAGTGTAGACAGACAGACCACAGACTGTAGCCTCCCACTTCAGTGCAAACAGTGGGTGGTTCATAGTTTAGGCACAAAACTAAATAAAAGCAATTTTGAGCTTTGATTTACTTTCTGCATTGTCTGAGGAAAAAGGTATTATGTTGCCTCAGACCCAGTGGTCTGTGGAGATAGGAGAAAATGGAGATCTTCAGAAAGCCCATTAACTAGGCCATCAGCCTGACCCTGGCTTCCAGGCAAGAACAGCTTTATTCCCCACTGTACCCGTGGCAGGTAAAACTCTCAGACCTTGCTGCTTCTTTTTTTTTTTTTTTTTTTTAAGAATTCATTTATTTATTTGACAGAGAGAAACATAGCCAGAGAGGGAACACAAGCAGGGGGAGTGAAAGAGGGAGAAGCAGGCCTCCCGCTGAGCAGGGAGCCCAATGTGGGGCTCCATCCTGGGACTCCGGGATCATGATCTGAGCTGAAGACAGTTGCTTAACCAACTGAGCCACCCAGGCGCCCTTAAAACCTTGCTTCTAGAACACACACTCAGCACAGCAAAACCATGCAACATTCAATATTCGGAAGACAGGAAGGGAGTCACCATCTAGTTACACTTATGCCTTGCCAGGTGTTTCTCTGTGGATGCTGGAGAGGGATATTCCCATTTCCTAGTTGGGAGAGGTAGTTCAAGAAGGGGGTAGGATGTAGAATAGAGCTAAAACCAGTTCTATAGCTAGGGACAAAATAGAGTGAGCTAATAATGACATGGGATTTACAAGTTCTCAGGGTTCCCAGGGAATCAGAAACTAAGTCTGGTTGTCACAAAGGAGAATTGGGACCTATTTACTTGGGGGAGAGGGACATTGCAGAGAGGGCAAGTGTAAAGGAGTGAGACACAGACCTAATAGCTTCATCTGGGACCTTGGCTTTTGTTCCTGGGCCTGGAGGCATAATTCCAAGTTCCAACAGATTTAAGCCAGCGTGGGGACACAGGAGGCCATGGAAGCATTACTTAGAATTCCTTTCAAGCATTTTTTAGAACTGAGTCTGTTTTTCTGAATGCCAGTGGACAACAAATACAGGAGAAAAATGCAGAAGTTGCCCTGGGTCCACCCTTGTAACATGTGGTATGAAAAGGACAAATTCCATACCACACCCATAGCTTCCTCTTCTCTTCCTAGCTTGAAACAAGAGCTCACATCAGATCCCATGCCAGATTTCCTGCCCTTTCCCAAATTAAGACACTAGAGAAGAAGCTTGTTGTTACCATGGTTACACAAAAGCAAGTGCATCAACACAGTTGCGTTCCTCTGAAAACATCCTCAACTGTGACCCTTCGGACTGGTTTGCAGACGAATCTATAGCACCTTAAAGACATTTATGGAGAAGAAAATGCTTGTGTGTTCAGGCTGGTGATGAAGTGTTCCTTTGCTCTGCTTTGTGCTGGCAAAGAAAACCATTTCCTGGTTGTATACACAGAAATGGAAGGTTTCTCTTGCTTGGAATCCAAGTGTGCATCTGGCAGAGCCCAGCATATGCCCCTTTGGCCAGTGGCTGGTATGTTGAGAGAATTGCATGCTGCTTAGTCCAAATCTACTTCTTCCTGCCCACCTTCGATGGTTAAGACCATTAATGACATCATTGCCCTTTTTCCTCTATATTCTTCCCGATCAAAATCATTTTTTGACCTATAAGAATTTCTCACTCCTTGCGAATGCTAGGACAAGCAATTCTCATGCTAAAAAGTCAAAGAATAATACATTCTGGTATCTTAAATTAAGGGGCTTATCAGTGAACATTTACAGGGTTTATTTTCAAGAGGAAATAAATGCATCCTCTGTAATTTCATATACTTTATACAAATATACAGAATAACCTTCAGTTCACTCCATCCATATGCAAAAACAGTCATTTGTAAAAAACGTTTTTTTTTCTCTTCTGTTAAATAGAATTCAGTTGCTTTAGGTTTTTTTCCCCTTTCTCTCCATAGGTCTTGCTGTCAGCTGGTACTATCAGCAATGATTAAACATAAGCAAGCATTGTGATTCATCAAGAACTGATATACTCATCACTGATGTAAACATTCTTTAGTCCCAAGGTCAGATCAGGTAGGGAGCCAGGACAATTTCATACACAGATGTATGAACCTGAGTTTATGTAAATCCATCTATCGTCACATCATTACTGAACCATACACACAGACACAGACGTGCACAGATGCATCAAAACCGCCACTTATGAAATATAGAGGCTTGGAAAGAAGTTATTATTCAGTTAGGTATAAAAAAGGTTTGCATTTCTACCTTCTTAGAACTTCAAAAAAAGGGACTCCAAAAGTTGTAGTTTACCCAGGTAATTCAACCTGCTAGCTCGCTGGCTTCCAGGAGCTCATCTGGAAATTCCCCAGCAAGCGCCCCACTGCCCGCCCCCCCCATTTGCCTCCAAATATGCATACAAAAAGCTTGCAGCCCATGAGATACAAAGAAAACTATTTTCTCTTCAGCATTAGAGGACAGAAGAGAGCTGGCCTTGGGACCATATGTTGTGAAGCTCAAAACTGTGTGAATCTGCATAAGGAAACAAAGACTGTAAAATCCTTCTCTGTGACTTCCTTCACCCTTCCACCTCTCAAACTTCCCACCTAAGAGATACAGAATTTCTGTGTACTTTTTAATACATGGCGTCCTTTTCAAACTTTCCTTCCTTAATTTCTATGACTCATTGAGTACTCCGAATTTGTCTCTTATTCTTTCTTTTCCTCCTATGGTATATTTTATATATGCTTTGAATACTAGGTTTCTATTGCTGCTGTAGATATTTACCACACACTTGGTTTAAAACAAGAGGAATTTGGGGTGCCTGTGTGGCTCAGTCATTCAATGTCTGCCTTTGGCCCAGGGCGTGATCCCGGAGTTCCGGAATCAAGTCCCACATCAGGCTTCCTGCTCAGTGGGAAGCCTGCTTCTCTCTTTCTCACTCCCCCTGCTTGTGTTCTCTCTCTAGATGTGTTTCTCCCTGCTAAATAGATAAATAAAGTCTTTAAAAAAACAAAACAAAACAAACAAACAAAAACAAGACGAATTTACCCTGTTACAGTCCTGGAGGCCAGAAGCACCAAATCACTTTTCACTAGGCTGAATTCAAGATATGGGCACAGATGGTTCTTTCTGGAGGCTCTGGGAATGAATCTTTGATTCTTCCGTGTTCTAGAGGCTGCAAGCATTTCCGGGCCCCTGTGGCTGCAGTCACTCCATTCTCAGCTTTCCTTATCATGTAGCTTCCCTTCTAGGCTAATCAACTACTACTCTCTTACAAGGACACGTGTTCCTATATTTATAGCCCAACAACAGACCCCTTTGCCACAGAAGGTGATCTTCCTGGATTCCGAGGACTAGGACATGGATATCTCTGGGCACATTGTTCATCCTACCACACCCTGCTCTCTCACCTCTTTTGTTTTTACCCTTTTGTGGTACTATCATAACAGCCCTCCAGCTGGTCTTAAGGTTTAACTTGCTTCAATCTTGCCAACCTCACGGCTTGCTGGCTTACATAACTCCCTTGCTCTATAGCAGAACTAACCTACTTTCCTTAAGATTTGCAGACCACTGGCCTTGAGGAATGAAGGACCAAAACTTTCCCAGAGATAAAGTCTGAGCACACTCAACAACAGCCATTTCCTGATGCCAGCAAGTCTGGTCAGGTTCCTATAGACCTACAATTAACTGCCTGAGGGCCAGCTTCTCCTGCATATAGGCCCTGTCTTTTCTAAATTCTTTCCTCTCCCAAACCTTCCAGCTTCACCTGGACAGGGAAGATGGTCTTTGAAACATTAGTCCACCATCTTCCTAGGTGGCTAGCTTCCTGAATAAAGCAACTTTCCTTTCTCACCCTAACTTGTCTCCTGAGTATTGACTTCTGAGTAGCAAAAAGCTGCATCTGAGTTCAGAACTGGCTCTGTCCAGTAACAATATCTTCTCCATCCCATTGCCTTCTTTACTGAAGAGATTGTATTCTAAATCTCCAGTGGAAATTTTAGATTCAACATCCAAACTTGACTTTCCAAGTAGCTGTTGCACACTTTCACTCAGAAGGTATGCTCAAAGCAAACTGAAAATGCCTGAAATTTAACTCAGTGATTCCTGCCTCTCTTCAGAGATGTAAATACGTATCCCTCATTATCATGATTACCCATATTTGAACATGCAGTATCAGTGACTGAGACCTTTCCCTTCTGCCCATAATGTCCCTCACTTGTCTAGGAAGTCTTCCTTTGATGTTTTTTTTCTTATGCTTTCCTTTTTGTTTTTCTAAAACCTGCCAGCAGGCATTACATTGTTTCATTGAACTTCCCCACTCCCTTTTCTCCTCATCCCAGTTCATCATGTATTTTGCTTCCCATACAATCATTCTTCCAACTATTTTGGTTGGAGTCATTCTCTTCCTCTAAACATTCAGTGGGTTTCCCAGTGCCCTGAGTCTGTGTTGTTACATCTTCATCAAGCTTAAGTAGCCCTAGCTTTTCTCAGTTGCATATCATTTTCTCCAAGATGATAATCTCTCCCTGCAAGCCTCCTCATCTCCCCTTTTATGGGTTTACTGATGTGATTCTTTGCTTTGAGATGCCTCCTCATCCATGATGCCATCCCTGATCACTCAAGTCAGCTACTTCTTTTCTTAAAGTCAAGATTATTATTTGACAGACTCTCCCATGTCCGTGTATAGAACTATCAGGTATTTGGAACACACTCATTAGATAGATTAACCAACTTCTGCTGGAGGTAGGAAACAAGTAAGGTATGACTCATAGAACTTTTTACTCTTTCAAAATTTTGCAGTGTGTGCCTTTTTGAAGAAGCCAGATGTCATTTTCTCACAGGAATATTGAAAAATTCTCTCACATGACTTTTTTAAAATTATATTTTAATGGGTATCAGTTTCTCAACTTACCTTGGTCCTGCATTTCACAAGCAGGACAGAAACTTTTTAAAAAATGAAAGTTCTGCCTTTCTTTTCTTTTGCACATCATTTGAGTTTGATGGATACCAAGAGACATATATCAGATCCTGAACAGGATCCCATTGAGAGTTCCCACGGCACTTCAGTCACTTAGTCATGATCTATGCTCTCAACAGTTGAAGATAATGACTTCAGGAACAATCTTTCACCGGTTTCATATTAAATGAGACGAAAGAGCAGGCACGGCATTAAAGCACCTTGTTATTTGCAAAGTACTTAGAGTAACCTTAAATATGGAGATGATCAAATTTCGTGACCTTTAGTTTTAATTCTTCTATCAAATCTTCTTGTGCAATTCCTCTTTTTAATAAAGATGTGTGTGTGTGTATGTGTGTGTGTTTCTGCCTAAATCAACCTAGACATTAACACTTAATACAACATTAACACTTTAGAGTTAAATATGGAAGCCAGGAAATGACAATATAAATATGTTTATTTTATTGTAAGCTTGTCTAGATTGCCTTCATGACTGTATACTTTTAAGAGACTATTTTTAAAGTGTGCTAGGGGCACATTATACTGTTAAGAGCCTCCACCTTTGATTTTTCTTTCTACTGATTTGCATATTTCAATTCATAATAAAATGCAGAGCTCATTGAGTTCTATTTTTGACAAGATGTTTTCCTTTTAACATGAGTCACTAATAGAAATCTCTCCTATGACAACAATGGAAAAGCTTTCTCCAGAGTATAAAAGAGTCTCCAAAAGATGTGGAAGCATTTGAAAAGAATAGCGACTAAGGGAGTCAATATGTGCCTATTTGCGCAGAAAGAGCCACATATCCCTGTTAAAATCTATCAACACAAAACAAATGAACATGTATTACATTAGTTAAACTAATACTTGTAGATCTGCTTAGAATCAACAAAAGAAAGCATCATGGCAGGCATCTGAGGAAAGTTGTATTATTCAATTCCCATTCCCAGTGAAAACCTGGAAATGTGACCTTCCCTAGGAAAATACTGGTGTGAGTAACATCTTGTGTTTGACAACCTCTCTGACTAAATTTACCTATTTTATAGAACTCACATACTGCTTGCTATAAGTGGACTCTACGACAGCAGTCTAGTTTGTACAAAGAGTGAATCCAGAGAGAGAGAGAGAGAGAGAGTGAAATAGAGGGAGAGAGAGAACAGTAAATCTGAGGTGACCTAAATAATAAATATATTTTTTTAATCCTTCTGAAGTAGAAACTAGTTTGGCTGCCCTCTTGACTTTTATATAAGATCCAAGCAAACCTTTCAAAGGTCAGATGTCTTATGTTTTTTTTGCCTAATGTGGCTCATTGTTTCCCCTCTCTATTTTGTGCTGCTATCAGAGAGAACCTGATATATGTGTTTTATTACAAGGCTTTCTCTAAGTAAATTAATAGTGGGAGAGCATAGGCTGTGTGTACTAGCTCATGAAGCCCCTGGATGTTCTGAGAGAGAGAGACATTCCAGTATGCATCGTTATACATGGACCTTAACAAATGCCATTATTAATTTCTCTCAGAGGTTTCTTGTGATTTTTTTATACATATTTGTATATGTTTCTCAGTGTTCTTTTGCCCTTTTCATACTTGTTTTCTTGTTTTGCTATTAAAAATGTAAGTTCCTTGTGGGAAATCGTTGTATCCTGCATGCCTTTTGCTATTATGGGCTTTATCAATAAAGGGTAGAACAAATATATCATTTACATGCAATGAATGTTATTGACTGACTGGCAAGCATTTTTTTTTATGAATAAAAATGTCACATTCAGAAACAGATTTGGAAAGACTCTGAAGATTACTCCTGAAACTTGGCAACTCCTTTAAGTGAGTACAGTTATGTCTGTAAGACTATAAGTACACAGCTAATAAACTGCCCAACTCCGGTGAGATTTAAAGATCTTCCGAAGACTGGTTCTCTTTGGGTCACCACACTTGCCAGTTTGGACTTTTGAAACCTACTAATATGGGCTGACATAACAAATTAGCAACAGGAAAAGTTCACGGAAGGACAAGTGTGAGAAAGTGTGCCAAATATATTAGCATTCAGTTTGCAACCTTGTCTCCAGTTTGTGTGAAGTTGATGGTTTGAGGTTACGCTTTCATTAAAAATTGACAACATTTTAAATGCTAATCCAAACCGCTTGTCCTTTCTACTTCTATTTATCTTAGAAGGAGAAAAAGAAAGAGAAAGAAAGAAAGGGGAAAAAAACCCCACACGGCTTGCTTTGAACTGCAACAAATATTCTCTCTTCATTGCCCCCAGACCCCTTTGCCTCCTCCTGTGTAGGACAGATAAGAGCTATGCAGACAGAGTGTCAGGACCTCTGCCTGAAGTGTGAAGGCGCCACAACACTGAGTTAGATATGTGTGTTTGGGAGAAGAGAGACTCTGTGTGTGTGTGTGTGTGTGTGTGTGTGTGTGTGTGCGTGTGGGTGTGTGTGTAATATGCACGCACAAATGCATAGGGGTGGCCTTCTCATATGAATCTTTTTAATGAATGTTAGGAAAGAATGGTGGAGTTTAGAGTTGGTTTTGTAGTGGGTAAAAGGGAAAAGAAATATATTTTCAGAAGAGAAGAGCTGGTGTTAGATGAGGAAAAAACTAACTTACAAAATTAAAAAGAAAAAAGTCTATGGATAGCAAAACATGGTCAGTGAGGAGGCTTCAGAGATCAATCGTATAAACTTCATTTCAGATCATTCTTAGGAAGGGCTGAAGGGAGTGAAGGAATGTGCTTGGCTCAAATTACATTTTTCCTCCCTAGTTTTACTGAGATGGAATTGACTATAACATTGTGTTAGTTTAAGGTGTACAATGTATTGATTTCATGCATTTATATATTTGCAAAATGATTACCACTATAGTCTTAACTACCACCTTCATCCCATCACATAATAGCCCATTTCTTTTTTTTTTTTTTATGGTGAGAACATTTAAGACCTATTTTCTTAGCAACATTCAAATATATGAATCAGTGCTATCAGTAATCATCATGATGTACTTAATTAATCTTGTTACTAGTAGTGTATACCCTTTGACCCATATCTCTTCATTTTCTGCGTACTCCAGCCCCTGGTAAGCATCATTCTACTCTCTGTTTCTCTAGGTTCAGCCTTTTTCAGATTCTACATATAACTGGCATCATATAGTATTTGTCTTTCTCTAGCTGACTTATTTCACTTTGCATGATGCCCTTAACTCTCATCTAAGTCACTGCAAGTGGCAAGGTTTTCTTTTTCCCATGGCTAAATAATATTGCACATACCACATTTTCTTTATCCATTCTACTTTGATTTACACTTAGGTCACTTCATCTTTGCTATTGAGAGTAAAACTATAATGAACATAGGGTTGCTGATGTAAGTTGGGTGTGCACAGAGATGTACTTTCCAGTGTTCAATATGGAATTACTTTCTTCCCACTGACTGTTTTCTGGATTTTCAGGACGAGGGTAAAAATACAATTAAAAGAGGAAAACATTTCAGGGCTTAGTGTAGACCGAAAGATAGCCTATATTTAAAAAACAAAAATTACTACTCAGTTTTTTTTAAAATCAATTTAGAAAACTATATATTTGTTACCAAATAAACACTCATTGGATTAGAGTTGAATTGTGTTTGTCCACATGTGTCCGTGTATACATGTATGCATTTGTTTGTGTGTATATGTCAGTAGAGCTTAGTAACATATTATAAGAGGATTAAAGCTAGAATAGTTCTCAGTGCAGACTTATGGTCTAAATCCGTGTTGCATTTAAGGATGGGGCCCTATTTGCATTCTGAGCAATGTAACTCAGTGTTAGGTAGGACTGTCCTGCAAATGTCAGAAACGTCCTGATTAGGATATTTAGCTAAGATTGGCAATACATCAACCTGGAAAGATTTAATTGTGGTTCTTCTCCTTTTTCTCCCTCCTCCTTCCTCTTCCTTCTTCTTTCTCTTCTGCTTTGTCTTCTTCGTCTTCAACTTCATCTTCTTCATTTCCTCTATCTTCATCATCATCACATGCTACCTTGAGGTTAGCATGTTTCACCTCATTTCATCACTCCAACAATCCTAAAACGTAAATGCCATTATTATCTCCATGGCATAATGCAAAGGTCCCACAAAACTGGGACTTTGAAGGTTAAGTCATCTCTCTAATAAGGGCTGTGCTAGATCTTAAAACCAGGTATGGATGGCAATAACGCAAATGCTCCCAACTGTTGAACTAAACCTGAACATTCCTTAGTAACCCATTACTGATCTTTATTCAGAAACGAATCTTTGCCTCTGTATCTATTTATATTTTTAATGAATAGCAGTAGTTGCAATAATGAGTTCCGTAAGTTTATCCCCCACTGTGTTAAAAAATAGTTCTTTCCATTTATCCTAAATCCTCCTTTTTCAAGCTTCAAAGGGGGCCCTTTGTTCTGGAATTTGATGAATAAGTCTATCTCAATCCTCTCTCTATTCTTTTCAATTTTATAGACTTGTAGACTTTGAGTCTATTCAGTTTTGATTTTTACAGACTGAAAAACCTGATTATATGATGCCCTCAAAGAAAATATTTTCCTTCATTTGGTTGCTTTCACTGCTGTATTCTCCAAACTTTCTCTATCTTTGAAACAAAAGGCATTAAATATAACACAACCATGCAAAACACGGCCAAGTCCTGAAGTGGAGCCTGGCCAAGTGGACTGGATTGAGTTTCCATCTCACTTTTCCAGAGACACAGTATCATAGCTTACCTCATTTCGTGACTGTGTAGGTAGAATGATTTTAAGTGACAGGGAATTATCCAGTGTGCCACTCTTCCATACCCCCCCACCCCCAATTCTGAAATCTTGTTTATAGGTTGTTGATCTATTTCAAATAGATCTATTGCAAATGAACCATCAGATGGGCCATGTTTTGTTTTGTTTTTAATCAATAAAACCTCAACATGATTTCAGATTCCTGGAGCTGGAGCCCTGAGTTGCATTGTAATATGGAGATGGGACAATACATTAGGGGATCGTGGGGCTGCCTGGGGAATTGAAAGGCAGAAAAAACTCCCCTGGCTATTAAATTTGACACTCAGTGGAAGGTTTATCAGAAGCAGTGTAAAAGTCTAAAGTGAAGGTAGAGGTTAAGGGTTAAGTCAGAGTCTATACAAGACTTACATTGTCTCTCCTTCCAATGCAGCTGAAGGTGCAAATATTCCTTCTAGATTTACTTCCATGTCTGTATGTTGCTATCCACTGTGCTAGGCTTAAAATTGTCCATGCTTGAGTTTTCTTAGCTCAAAGACCATCTGATACCTGGATTTGTATGAGGAAAACAGCTTGGAAAAATTACTGGGAGGTACTTTGCATCAATAAGTACAATTTATATGCTAAATAATCACATCAAATAGATAAAGTCTCCTTCCACTTTCTCAATTCTATTATAATGTTTAAATTTCAGAACCTCAAATATAGTGAAATATACTTTTTAGTGTTCATGAGAAGGAGGGTTTAGAAACATTACATGGATTCTTTTCCTGACATTATAATTGCAACAAGCTTGTGCTGTTATAATTACCTTTTACCCTTCTCAATGACATGTTACGTGCTATCATTTCATTAATATAATTTTATAGATAGAGAAACTCTGTAGATACTGAGAGATGAAGCCATTTTCCCAAGGTCACATTGTCAGTGCTGGGAGTAGAGCTAAGCAAAGACAACTAATTCTTAATTCAAAGAATACTATTTAAGTTGATGCGATATTCCTGTGATCGATAAAATGGGGGTCCAGGCTAAATGTGGACAACCAGAGTGTCATGCCAAGGTAGAAGTGAGAGACATAGCGACAGAAATATCCTGCTGTTTATGAAAATAATGGAGGGCGACATCAGCATATTCTGTAACTGGAAACTGTTCAATTAAGTATTCGTTTCATTTCACAGTCATTTTTGAAAAATAAATCTGTGTTTCTTTATACCTTTAAGCTCAGTAGTTTTATGCATTAGGTTGACGTGCATAACAAAATGTGGACTACTTTTTAAATTGCCAGATTAAGAGCTAGTGTGTTGTTACTATTTATATATTGAAGTTGTAACAATCGTGTGCTTTTAATTCATTTCACCTTCAAAGATCCGAATGTTTCCAGTTTGTAATATATTGCAGGATGTATTAGGTACACTCAGTCTGTCTGATTCACAGCTTTCTAATCGGCTATTTAGAGTTTATACCAAGCAGAAAATCAATGTATTCAAAATGTAGTAGCTCTCTTGTTAACTCTAGTCATTTGCTTAAAGAGCAATGTCAAGCTGATAATTGAAATATGGCTTAAACCGTGCATTTTAATTCAAAAGAAAAAATGTTTGAAATATTACTCATTTGATCTTTTCCTACTCCAACCCCAAAGGGTATATTTTGCTTGCCTAGCTGCACAGTTGCACTCGGGGATAGCTAGTCCTTACACAAATGCCTGCTGATGTTCAGGGTCGGACTTTACCCCATCACTGGGAGGATTTGGCTGAACATCTTTGGGGCTTCTGGAAAGACTAGTGATTTTATTCTCTGGAAACTGGTTTATATTCTACTGGTGATTGGCCAAGTTGCCACACTGACTCTATGGAGGTGGGTCCCACCCTTTGCAAGGATGCTTTAGTTTTCTTGCTGTATTAAGGAGTATGACTATTGGGTGGTAACCACCGTCTTGTGTTCAAATTTGAACACTCCACATTTCAAGAGTTGACATGATCTTTGAAATGCAATCTGTGTGTAGAAATAGAGATAAAAATAATGGGTGTTAGCCAAAAGGCCAATCCTGTATCCAATAGTCATTTTAACTCTGCCTACACCAATCATAATTCTTCTAAGACAACTTACCTAAATAACCTCATAGAAGTCTGCACTCTCCCCTTGCAATTTCAAGTATGCTTTTGATTTTGGTTGGCTCTGTTTCCTGGATTGCAATCTCTAAGACCTCAAATAAATGGTTGCTTTACAGCCTCCTCTTTTTGGTCGACAATGCTCAGGAATTGTTTTAAAGACTTGATCCAAAAACAACATGATGGATTGCAGGCGACAGGTGATCTTTGAGGTCTCTTCCAATCTTTAGACTAGGGTAGGTGGTGCTGGTGCTCTATAGTCTCCTACTCTCTTGTGCTTGTTCTGAATCTGTCCTTTTCTATTTTTTGTTAAAATTTTTGGTTCCCAGTGTAGTGCCTTGTGTACAATAGATACACGGTAAGTGTTTATTGCCCTGATGATTGGAATAGAGGGTGTGGAAAAGAAGATGCTACTGATGGCTAGACGATGAATAAAGTCCTGGAGAGACTGTGAGCTGCATCACAATTTATTTTAGATAAGCCACTGCTCCTGGTCTCATAGACATACAAGCAAAATTGCTAATTGCTAGACTCTGTTCAGATTTGTGTTAATTCTTTCAAATGTTGATTGTCAGCTCTCTCTCTAATCAAACAAGAAAGCACTTAATGTGTTGATCTTTCAACAATATACATTGCGGCTAAGAAGTAAAGGGGGGAAATGCATCCTGCTTAATTTGCAGGAAGCCAAAGATGACAGAACATAAATATCACATATAAGTTATGATTAAAATTTGTTGAAGTGAGAATTTCCATTCCTGTTCATTGGGTCATTAGATCTGTACTCTGTAAAAAGTATAAAATGAAAACTAAACCACCCTCCTGGTCCTCTCTCAGCTTTAAGTATATCCCTTCCAAAACCTACTTTTCTTTTAGGAGAGAGAAAGGACATACCAAAGAAAGAATGTGAACCAATCAAGAAAAGAGCTCTCATCACAGGCCTAATTTATGATGGTTCTCAACAGGAGGTTATTTTGCCTCCTGGAAGTATTTGGCACTATCTGGACATATCATTGATTGCTAAGCTTGAGGGTAGGCATACTGCTGGTGTCTAGTGCACAGAGGAAAGGAATGCTCTTTAACATCCTAGAAGGTACAGGATAGCCTTGTTCAACACAAAATCATCCAGCATAAAATGTCAATTGTGCTGAGTTAGGAAATCCTGGCTTCCAACTATGGATGTGTTTTATATAATGAGGAAGCGGGTAAGAACCTATCTAGATAATTCAAGTCATTGAATTACTTTTTCTAGAAAAAAAATACAAATAAGTTAATTAGGAGACTTTTGGCTTATAATACCTGGATGCACGTCCTATTTTGATATTCACTTCTTTTTGACTCTGAAAATGAAGACACTAAAGTGAAATAGAGGAGAAAGAGGGATAAAAGATCATAAGAAAGAAGTGGATAAAGAGAAAAAGGGTAGGGGAGGAGTATACAAAGGAGGAATGGAGAAGCAAAAGGAGAAAGAAGGAAGAAAGACTGCAAGAAAGAAATGGAGTAGGTGAACAGAAAATATAAATCAGAGTTCTATTTTTATTATACTGAACATTATGGATAATCTTTAGTTATTAGAAGAATATCTAATTCTCTTTTTCTCTCACTTTCTTCAGAGAAGCCATTTACTGTATCTGTCAACAGGAATGAGAAGAGATCCTCCCATTGTATTTATGAGTACAGTGACAATGTATATTAAAAATAGGGCTTCATTTATTGCAAGCTGGTAAGAGCAAGTCATCCCCATGCCGCATATCTACAATGGCACCCATCTCCATCACCAACCCTTTTGAAAACTCAACCCCATCTGAAATGTTCTTTATTAATGTGTTGTTTTTAAAGTCAGGAGAATTTCATTGAGATATATTTTATATACCATTAAATATATCCATTTAAAGTACGCAATTCAGTAGTCTTTAATATGTCCATGGATATGTACAACCATCACCACAGTTGATTATAGAACATTTTCATCACATCCTGAAGTACCTTTAGCTATTTTCATCCCATTCCCCTATTCTCCCATCTCCTGCCCCAATCACTAATCTATTTTTTCTAGATAAACTTGCCTATTTTGATATGTTATCTTCTAGGAGTTTTATAATTTAGCTCTTGCATTTAGGTCTTCAATGCTTTTTCCTTGACAACCTGGATTATTTTTACTTATATTTCTTGTGCAATTGCCATCATGTAACATGATGTCAAAAAGAAGTGGAAAAAGCAAATATCCCTGTTATGGTTCCAGTCTTAAGAAGAAAGCATTCAGGGGTCCCTGGGTGGCTCAGTCAGTTAAGCATCTGAGTCCTGATTTTGGCTCAGGTCATGATCAATCTCAGGGTTGTGAGATTGAGCCCCAAGTTGGGTTCCACACCAGACATGGAGCCTTCTTAAGCTTTTCTTTCTCCCTCTCCCTTTTCCCCTTCCTGCCTCTCTCTCTTTCTCTCTCTCTCTCTCTCTCTCTCTCTCTCTCTCTCTCATTGAGTATGATGTTAGCTGATTTTTTTTTAAGATCTATCAGTTTGAGGATGTTCTCATTTTTCTGTAGTTCATGGCATATTTTTATCATAAAAAGTCATTGAATTTTGCTCATGACACTTTCCACTTCTGGGGAGAAAATCATGGTTTTAAAACTTATTTTGTTGACATGATGTATTACATTAAGGCATTTTCGGATGTTAAACCAACCTTGCATTCCTGGGATAAACCCCATCTGGACATGGTATATAATTGTCTTGATATGTTATTGATATTAGTTTGTTAATATTTTGTTAAAAAAATTTTGCAGTACACATTCTAAGAGATATGGGACTGTTTATTTGTTTATTTATTTATTTTTGTTATGTCTTTGATTTTGTATCGGGTTTAAACTCTCTTCATAGAAAGAATTGGGAAATGTTTCTCCTATTTTTCGGAAAAGTTTTGGAGGAACTATTATTAATTCTTCTTAAATATTAAAAAGAATTCATCTGTGAAGTCACCTGGGCCTGAACTTTCCTTTGTGGATAGTATAATTTATCTCTTTACTTGTTATTGGTCTATCCAAATTGTCTATTTCTCCTTGAGTCAGTTTCTGTAGTTTGTGTCTTTCCAGGAATTTTTCCATTTCAACTATGTTACCTAACTTATTGGCATTTAATTGTTTACATTCCTCTACAGCACTTTCTATTTCTGTAATGCTAGTAGTAATGTGTCCCCTTTCATTTCTGATTCTAATAATGTGAGTCTCATTTTTGTTTGATCAATCAGTTAAAGATTTGCCAACTTTGCTAATCTTTTCAAAGAACCAGCTTTTGGTTTGGTTGACTTTCTTCTTTTGTTTTCTATTCCCTATTTCATTAATGCCCATTCTAATTATTACTATTTCCTTCCATTTGCTTACTTTAGGTTTATTTCACTCTAATTTTTCCAGTGTCTTAAGGTAGAAAGATAGGTTATTTATTTGAGATCTTCCTTAAATGTTTTTTAACATAGGCACCTACAGCAACAAATTTTCTTGTGTGAGTTGCTTTAGCTGTATCCCCTAAGTTTTGGTATTTTGTGTCTCTGCATTTTCACTCATTTAAAAATATTTTCAAATGCATTTGTTTTTTTTTTCTTTGACTATTAGTCATTTAAGAATATGTTTTTGGGGGCGCCTGGGTGGCTCAGTTGGTTAAGCGACTGCCTTTGGCTCAGGTCATGATCCATCGAGCCCCACATCGGGCTCCCTGCTTGGCGGGAAGCCTGCTTCTCCCTCTCTCACTCCCCCTGCTTGTGTTCCCTCTCTAGCTGTGTTTCTCTCTGTCAAATAAATAATTAAAATCTTTTAAAAAAAAGAATATGTTTTTGAATTCCTAAATATTTATAAGCTTCCCAAATTTATTTTTTCATTAATTTCTAATTTTATTCAATTGCAATCAAAGTACCAACTTTGTGTTAATTCTATTCTTTTAAATATATTCAGGTTTGCTTTCAGGCTTTGCATGTAGCCTGTCTTACACGTGCATTGAGAATAATATATTCTGCTATCGTTGGGCCAGGTACTCTGGAAATCTGTTAGGTCTAGTTGACTCTAATGTCTGTCGTTCTGTTGTCCTGTAATTGTCTTCGTTCAAGGCAAACAATTTGGTTTTTTTTACCCACTGCTAATTTCTTAACACCTAGAACAATGTGTGCCACATAGTTGGCCATCACTAACTGACTAATATACTCATATTTTAGTAATTGTATTGTAGACCTTATGAATTAAGAAAGGACTAAAGGCAAATTTGAGTTCAGTTTTGAAATTTACACTGACTCTAATCACCAGCTTGCACATCAAATTTTGGCCATCCATCTCCTAAATGAATGTTATTGACCATAAAGAGGACAAGCACAAGAGAGAGGAAAGCACCACATCGCTATTCACTGGAGTGACAGAAGCATGAAGCCCTTAGGGGCACATATTGGGATATCTGTGGTGGTAAGGACAGCATGGATTTCATTGTAAACCTTGAGTGTTTCAGGTCACTGGAAATGCTGAAAAGAAGACTATCAAGGACCAAGAGTTTGTTTTTGAGGCTAGATGATAACACATGTTCTAAAATACAGCATAAACCCCCCAAATTTTCTTAACTGTACAATATTATACCAGGAGGGGAGATTACCTTCTGACCTCAGCTGGGGATCAGTTTATGCCCTGATGTATGCGCTTTAATGGTCTGTATCATTTTTATCATGTCACTGCAGATGTTATTCTTACTCATATGAATGCCTAATCCTCTTGTTGGATACTTATCCCTGCTAATTATCTCTATTGTGTCTGAAGGAAGCCACTCACAGCCACAGATTCCAAATGGAAATGCCCACTCCCTGCAGCTAACCCAGAAAAAAAAAAAAAAAAAAAAAAAGGAAGGGGGAGGAATTGCAACGTTTATGGTAAAATATGCCTTCATTTATGGTATAGAAATTCAAAATAGCACCTTGACAAGGGTGAGGTAGCTTTATTAAAGGAAGACACTCTCTGTTTTTATGTTGCCTTGCTTATATCGTGCTGCAAGAGAGAGAAACCACATGTTAATTTATCCACAAACTGAAACCAAGTTGGGAAGACTTGACCTAAAAAAAGAAAAGTAAGAAAGATGCCACTTCCTGGGAAAGTCAAAAAACCTGTCAAATGCCTACATGCACACTCACACTCCATGAATCCTCACGTGTGAGATGATGTGAAGAATAAAGCACTGAGGCCTGGATAAGACCAGGCTTAAAAAATAGCAATTAAATATTCGATATGCACCTCTAAGACCAATAGATAATCCAGCCTCATGCTTGCCCAAAGAAATAAGCATGCAACAATGATTGATTCCATGTTTGCCAGTAAGTTTGTGGGAACCTGGGAGTGTCCTTCTACCTCTACAGGTCTCTAAGGTCCCCCAGTCCTACAATAAGGAGATTTTTTTCAATTTTAGGTCCTGTGTATCCAGCATGAGTATAACTCCAGGAACTATGAAGCTAAGGAGGCATCCTTCTGTGTAAGTTAGCTGGTCAGACCAATTTTACCAAATGTTCCCTCTTAACTCTAGATGTCAAGGAATATTACCATAGAATCTCAATTATGAAGGGAAGTTGGAAATCATCTAAGTTTAAAGTTTTCACTTATTTATGAGCCTCTATTCTAAATATTCTCTGACATGGATTCAGGTCATGCTGAGAACCTCCTTAAGGTGGGGGATTCTCTGTCTCCCCAGGCAGCTCTTTCCAATATCCCAAAGCACTGTCAGCAGGACTCACTCTTAAGACTATCATGGAGAAACAAATAAGAAACCTTAGTGAGAACTAAAAGAAGCAGCTGAGAGCCAGTAGAAAGCAGAAGGGATCACAAGGTAAAAATGGCAGTTTCTAGGGGCAAACAAGGGAATTAAACACATTTTGGGGTTTCCTGGGTACCAGACTCCACAGTGAATCTTTTGCTGACACCAGGCTGGTGAGGCAGAGAAGACTTGTCTACCTTACATGTAAGAACACTGGATCTAGGGATGAAATACTTTGACCACCGGCACAGGGTTGTAGGTTGCAGAGACGAGATTTAATTCCTTGGCTCTCTGAATCTCCCCAGCACAGCACACACTGCTGCCTCTCTCGGCTTCTTTTGTCCTCATCTGCTTGCCTAATTTTGCTGTGTAATTAAGGGCCACTCCTTTAAGCTTGTGGGGCTCATTTTCTTCTAGCTCAACACGGGTCACATTCCCCTAGCATGGAATTGTAAGGTCTAAGTAAACCTCAACTGTATCAGGGGTACAATAGTTACCACTTCAAGAGTCCATCTCTCAGAAATTGTAGAAGCACCCAGACACCACAATGTAATTCCCACTCTGTGCAAGGATGACTTACCACTCCTTAATGTGTGGCCAAGATAAAACCAGAGATAACTAAAGAGGATGTGTTGTGCAAGAGATCCAAATGGATGACGCCCATCATATATTCAATACCAGTGGCCAGTTCATCATGCTGTAAGACTAATGTGAGATATAGCAAAATAAAAGCGGTAATTGTAAATTTGAGATCAGTTATCACCTAATAATATAGTAATCTCCACTCTGACATGTTTCAACAATCTTCATGCATTGTGAGGTCTGCTTCTGTGGTTTTTAAACCATATGACACACCTAATAAAATGGCTTTACAAAAAGAAGCTTTACTACTGAACTTCTGTAATTAAATACGTTTATTATAATAGGGATACAATTTACTGGAGCTCTGAATGCTAGTCTGTATAATTAATAATGAAACATATTTTAATGAACATTTATTAGCAGTATGAAATACAAATATCTTGTAGATCAGCTACCATCTAGGAAAACTTCATTTATTCTCCGAGATTAAAAAGCCCTGCATTACCAGTGTCAGTGTTGCAGGCTTGACAGCTCAACAATCTGCTCTGTAAAAACTCATTAATTTGGGCCCTCACAAATATGGGCACTGTGATAATTCAGAAGGTGGTGGGACTGAAGTTTGCCCTTGTGCTATCTATGAAAAAGAGTTTGCTAAATAAATTAATCCTGTAAACAAAATTATATAAAGGTCTATTTAACCACTTAAAAGAATTTTCTTTCAAATATCCTAGCACCATGCATTTGCATACACACAACTAATATGCCAATTGTAAATGAGTCTTACTTATTCCTTGAAAGGGACTGTCCCTTGCTTGCCCCTAAATCACTGAATAGTGTTGAGAATCTACTAAGTCCAAAGTGATGTGTTAGGAACTTGAACAGATACAAAGAAATTCAGGACATGAACAATTCTCCCAAGAAGGTTGTATCCTAATTCAGAGGTTTCTAATGCTGGTTCTACAGCAGAAACATCTGTGGATGTTTTAAAAAATATTAATGGGCAGACTCTACCCCTAAGAGTTCTAATTTAATGAATCTGGGTTGCAGCTCAGGCAAACCTTAGAAAGTGATTATTTGGAGTTAAAGCATTACAGTTCTTTCAAGAGTCTTTTAAAATGCAGAAGCTCCTGTGAGTACTAGTGTCCTAAGTTGTTGTATTTCTTGTTTTCCTAACCAGTGCTGCCAAGGATGCTTTCTTCTAGTGTCTAGGTTCTGCCGCCAGCAAGGATGGACAGGTGTGACCCTATCCTCTGGGTAAGCATACATCCTTGGTGGCCCAGGACAACCCTGGTTGTTGACTATCATACTGGCATAATTATTGGAGGTACATCCTCTATGCATTATCAAAAGTGTCTTGGTTTGGACATTAAATTAGATCACCTAAACTCTACTATCAATCTTTAAGTCCTTGTTAATCACGTCAAAACCACCTCTTCCTTTCTGCCCCCACAAATTCTTCTGACATAGGACCATACTATCTTTTGCATCCAGCCTCATCATTTCTCAGTACCTCCCCGTGAGATCCTCTCTTTCCAATTGGTCAAGTTATCCCTGTTGCACTAAAATAAACCTTACACCACTTAGCATGGTCAGCCAGGTCCCCCAGTGACTTGTTCTCTGCCCATTTTCAGATCTCATCTCTAGCTGCTCTATCCTTCCACAATCGCATGGATCTCTTCTTCCTTTTTGTCTCGGTACCTCCAGGTATGCTGTATGCTCTGCCCAGATTCACTTTCCCTCTCCCTTTTATTATCATCCCCATGCCCTGGAGGAACACTCAACACAAAGATCACTTTCTTAACGAAGCATTCTTTGACTTTTCAGGGAGCAGCCCTTGCACATTTTGATTGCATTCCCCTGTATTTGTTCATTTGGTTGTTTTTGTTTATTTTTACATGCCAGTATCAACAATCTTTATTGAGGACTACAATATGTATTTTTGTTTCTACAGCTCCTGTCTCAGGGTTTCTACTTAGTGAATATATCTCCAATATATTGGAGATAAATGCAAAATATTACCCTAGCATGATGGATTGTGCTGTAGAAACCCTGTTTACTCTGGCCTCTTCTGCATCTGATAGTGTGCAAAGTCCCTAATGTTTTGCAGTGATCCCGAGTAAATAACCCATGCTATATTCAGGTTTAAATAACTATTAAATAGACACTTTAGTGCACCTTATATGCCTCCACAGTGCATAGGTGCATATATATTGTCAACTGTTTGGAAGATGACTAGTTCTAGACAGATGAAAATTATTATAAATATTGTAAGGAATATAACCACTATTTCCAGTTCCCATAAGATCCTAAATAAAATAGGAATAGTAAGATGAAAGGTAAGCCTTTTCACACACATGCATGAGTCCTATATCTCATCCTAAATTACATAGTGATTGTTGATAATGAGGGATATCGTTCTGGCTCATGACCTGTTTTTAAGATTCTTAGAAAAATCTTTATTAAAATAGTGATAAGGAGACCAATTCTATTAAAACCAGAACAAACCTTGGCTTCATGTCAAAAATTCCAAGCTCAAATATTGAGGTCTGTTATAGAAGTTAAAATTTAATTGACTTCATTTGACTGGTCTTGTCAGAAGCTTCATTTAAGTTTATTATGCCTACTTAAAGCCAAGTTTTAATGAAGAGCAATTTCCAGAAAATATAAAATAAGAGAGGTTTATGGTAATTATTTAAATTTAGTTAAATTTTGTATATTATTTTTATAAACGAGAGAGAGATTGATTCAGAAATAAGGAAAATCTGGTTTTGAAATATGAGATAAGCTATTCTATATTGCAGACTGCAAAATTTACAAAGACAAATTAGTTTTGCAATGTCCATTGTACTTATGCAAACATTTATTTGTTTATTTAACTATTACGAAGATATTAACTAAAACCTTTGATAATTACTAATGTTGGAAGCACAGATTGTGCTATAAGAGTATGTAGACTTACAATAAGAAATATGAAAGTTGTTAAGAAGCAGAGGATTCAGTGAGCTGGTAATTACTGTACTTGGGGAAAACAAAAGCTGATGGTTGAGTTAGCCAGGCATGTCTAAGAGGAGACAAGTAGGTGATTTCACTGTAAATACAGACCTTAACAACATAGAGTCTCCAGCTTCTGTCCATAGTTTGGACCCAAAATATGCAGATCATCATAAAATTTCAAATTAAAACATTTGATGGAAGTCTTGAGGAGTTTGGCAGGAGGTTGCTAATTCTCAAAAAAATCAGCTTGAGGGCTGATATTGCCCCATCGTCATACTGTGAGGCAAATTTATTTTCTTGGCTGAGCATTGTCAGAATGCATTGATAATGAAACAGGACATAAAAGCTATGAACCCAAAGCAGGTAAACCTGCCCTGAACTGAAAAAGCACATTTTAGAAAAAGCTTATCAACCACTCTTGAATGTGATTCAGGAACACTGAGAATCTCTCTCGTGAGTTACTCTCCTGATTCCTAAACATTCCCTCCCTTACAAGGTGAACTTTCCAGGACAGATGTGTTGATTGATCTTTTACCAGCTTCAGAAAACTGAATTTGAATAAGGAACTGGATAAATGATGGCAAAGGGAGAGAAATGGCTGGAGAGAGAGTAAAGTGTCACACAAATATCTAAAAAATAGGGAGCAGAAAGAACTGAGAGCTAAAAAAAGAAGAAAAAAGGAAAAAAGAAAGAAAGACATTCCTTGGCCAGTGGACTAGAAAGAGATTTTCCAGCTTCAGGATTTTGATGTATTAATAAACTAGTAAATCGATAATGCCCTTGACCAGAGGTTTCATCTAAAATACATAAATATCCTCTGTCAGAATTTGCAAAATTGCCAAACATAGTACATAGGAAGAACTACCATTTTGCATTACATGTGTCTTCACAGGTAGCAAACATCCCTTGGCTTATTCTTGTCTGACCAAATGACATTAATGTGGCTGTGACCGTGGGAGGCAAGCACTGTTTCCTAAACCACGACCTCCCTGCCCTCAAACCCAACCATGCAGCCAAGGACTTTCAAACCAACTACCCTCTTACTTTTACCTATGGAGTTCCATTTCTAGAAATCTAGTGAAGGGAATACTAGAAGCCCAAAATGTAGGACTTGGAGAATGTCTAGGATTCTATTCTATCAATAGGTTATCACAGTAAGGGACCCAGCCCTCATCTATTTCCAGTTAACAGCAGTAGAGGATTAACTGCAAACCTTCCTAGATATTCATTATCTTAAAGTACAGCCCCAAATTATAGTTTCTTGAGTTGAACAATGTCAACTGTGGGCCACACAGCCATAGACAGTGTCTACTCCATGCTCATAATGGAATTGCCTGTCTCTCCATGCCTTTGCCCATAGAGACCCCATTTATTTTGCAGGTTTGAAAAAAGCTTGTGAAGATCTGGATATGTATTTTAAAGATAGTGAACTGCCATTTCATTTATGCAGAAATTATCTATAGTATAGCCATACTTGCAATTAGCCAAAGCAACATCGCAGGAAACAATTTGAGTTAACAGAAAGACGATCAACCCACATTACATTTTCAGATTACAGATGGGAGCAGCAAGCATCAGGAAACCATGGTCTTAGGCCAATTAGCAACTCCCGGTGAGAGACCCTTTCTCTCCCTCCGTCCATGATACTTCAGCCATATTCTTGGCCACATGTCCTGCTCCCCAAGTGGTTCTATCATTTTTATCTCCTGACAATTCTTTTATTAACACCCTTTTGAGAGGTGAAGTAAAATCCTCTTGAAAATACAAATACTCCTTGCATTTAATCCTCTCTCTTGAGCTTCTCTAGCAGGTTTCCCTCTAGCTCTCTGGAACACTTTTCTCTGTTCCTTTGCCCAGCAAAACGGAGTTGGATGCAGCCCAATAATACTTGCACACCAAGTAATAATAGGTAAATGGTATTATTGCACCAAAGCCTATAGAAGAGAGCGAGGGTTAAAATCCTCCTTGTGGAGCGTCCACATTTTTTTTCATAATTTTTTCTAGTGAAGTATTTACTAATTGAGAAGCTTTACACCTTTTATTTGTCAGTTGTTTATAATTTTGTCACTGTGTTCAATAGGTAGTTTTGCACTGTTATCATTTGGAAGGCAAACAGGACCCAATTTAAGATACAACTTAAGGCAACTGGTCCAAATTCAGGTCCCGTTTCCAAGTTATTTCTGACCTAGGAGTGGCCTTTATTCTTAGACATTTTTTACTGTGGTTCTGGAAATTGGTCTTGCTATTAAAAGACTAGATCTTTCAGGGACTTATTATTAACATTCATAAAATCCTCGCCAGAAGCCCAGCAACTGATGCCCACATGTATTCATTTCATGTCAGGCTTAAATCAATGAGGTCATCTTGACTAGTCCAACCTCCCATAGAGAAGGCTGACCATTCCCCCTAAAACTGGCTGTGGCCGGCAGGCCCTGGTACCTGGCATACACACTCAGACCAATGATGAGGCATACTCTGGTTTGACTATTACACTATACAGACGCAATGAAGACCCTCATTTTGTCAAGTACAGCGCTGAATTTATTGTCCTGGGAAGGCAACAGATATCTACTGTAACTACATTCCTATACATCCTTACCCCGACTTAAGAGGAGATTTTCTCAGAAGACTTTCTGTGAGCCTAAACCAAGAAAGAGGTATTCTGCAGAAAATGGGAACTTCAAATCATTTCCTCTATCCACAACTGGCATCATTTCTATCAACTTAATTATATTTTAGATCTAATGAATTTCAGTTGTGTAAGAAAATAGTTATAGATCCAGTCGGTGACTTACCTAGAGACCATGCACTGCGCTCAGGTACTTAGGAGGTCTCTGGTCCTTGCTTTCCCTGAGAGGCTTTGAAGGAGACCCAGCTGTTTGTTTCTTTGCTGTAAACTAGTTAGATTAAAAGCAGTCCTAGGAATGGGACCTGTTCAGGAAAGAATGGATTTTATGCCCTGCTTATTGCCTTCCAAATGCCAGGAGCTTTTCAGAGTAATAGCAACTGGTGTAAAAAGAGAATTTGAAATAAAAGAAGCTTTTATTGCCCCAGAAAGAGGCTGCCCATAAACTTTCCACCTACCTTAACCACTGGGGAATGTGTATGTGTGTATATATATCAACAATTTCTGGCCAATGAGAATTTACCTTTCCTATTAGCCTCGTATCCTCGGGAATAAAAATGCATGATAAAAACAGAGGAGGAAAACAGGATCAAACCTCTCTAATTGCAGTTGTCAAATATAGTCCATTTTAACACTTCATGCATTCTGTCATCAAGAGGACATTTTACTGCTAGTGCCAATGCTTTACCCTAATGCAAAACCTTTCATCTTGGAATATCAAAGATTTCTGCAAATACTAATTCATTAATTAAGTCTCTCGATGACTGTTCAGAGAAAGAGAGAAGAAAAATGTATTTCAAAAAGAAAGAGACTTAAAATTCATGTTTTGGGGTAGTGGCTTCAGTGAAGAAAGGATGCCATTTCACTGTGTCACTGTTTCCCCCTACAAATCAGTCACTGAATCCAGAATGGACCCTTTTCTATGAAGATGCAAACATTTTTCAGGTGAATGTTTCATAGGTTTGTCTTCAGTTTTTAATGAACCTTCTTCATGACACTTGGTCACATCATTTGTCTCTAATTCTGTTGTTCTTTTGTTCTCCTTGTCTAATAGAATGTGAAACCTTGTGAACTTGCTCAGATTTATTGGTTTGGATCAGAGTTGCAGTAGAAAATCGTGGTGCTAAAACCCCACCCCAGGGAGAGAGAGACCTGCTTTGGATCCTAGCCTGGTTTTTAAGAAACTGTTCTCAAATGCAGAACCAATAACAATATTTGACTATTTTGGTCTAATTAGTTGAAATGCTGAAGTTCAAAATAAATCAAAATGCAACATTATCACCCTAAACCAATATATAAATAAAAGAGACCAAAGAATATTTTCTACTCTTTCTGCCACCCAACAGGTATAATCTAAATGAAGTCACAAGCAATCCAGAACTAGTATATGGCTCCCTCTTAGGATTTTTGGAAGTGTAACTTATTTTAATACAGGCCCTTACGTACTTTAAAAATTACACATGCAAGTGTGATCATTACAATATCTGAGTCCATCCAAACACATCTATGGGTTCTCGGTATTCACCCTGGTAATGTCAGCAAAAATTTAATGAATTGGCCATGAATACTGTAGGGAGTAGTTTGTAAACCCACACTTAACAGCCATCGTGACTAAACCATTTAACCAATACTTAGAGAGTAAGAGGTACAGATACTGTGTTGGTGTTACCTTTGACTCATGGTTTAGACATTAAAACCCGTGTCTACAAAACACATACTAAGATTTAATTATTTCTTTGTGCTTGTTAGAACAGACCATACTTACCTCATTGTGCGGAGATTTGGAACTTTCTTGAAAGAGAGGACATTACCTAGAGCCCAGCCAGGAAAATATTAGGCAAAAATTAAAACCTATTAAAATGGCATAAGATAATGGGAAAAATAAAGGTAAGGGGAAAATTCTAAATAGTACCTAACAAGCAGCATTATATATTTGAAAGTGAGCAGAATAGATAATCCAGAATTATTGATTAGAACCATTCTTTCCCTATGTAATGCCTTCTGCAGTCCTTCACTCAAGGCAAGATCAAATCAACCTAAAAGGAGAAACTTCCCAAATCTATGACAAGGTCCCTTCAAAGTGAAGGCCCAACTCTAGTTCTTTTCCTAGCCACAGTGATAGACAAATCTTTTTAATTTTTTTTATTGTTTATCAAGCATTCATCAAGTGGCTTTTGTTTACTTGGTTCTTCATTAAAGCATGCTAAAGAAAATTCAAAGTAGAAGATCCCTTCCATGTATGTTCTACTTGGGCTGCCAAGGTACATATTTGTGAAAAGCTCCACTGTACTGCAAAATAATGTGTGATTAATCTCCAAGGGAATTAACGGTTCTTGCTATGAAAATTCAGAGGAAAGAATAAGGACACTGTGGAATGGCCTGATTAGAAAATATGACATTATGGAAACACATGATATGAACTCTGAAAGTTTCATAAGACTGGGAGAGATAGAGGAAATATTTTAGGTACATAAAAGAGAGTAAATCACACAAACACAATCGGGGAACCAAATGCGCAGTGAATGTAAAGTCTGGAAAATAAGGGGAGGCTCTCCCAGGCAACATGGATAAGCAAAACAGATTTTGGTTCCTTTGGACTTTACAACAGGTAAAATCACCACATTCTGGTGAGGCAATTTGCAAGATTTACGTGAGATAGAAAAATAATAGGAGACATTTTGACTACAAGGTAATAGTCAATGATGAGGTATGTGGCTATTTAAAGACTAACAAAATTTGAGTTACATTAATAGAATTATGGCATCTTTAAATCAAAAGAGTAATAGACCAGGGTTAAAAAAACTGCACTTAATTCCAGCTATCACATTTTAGTTATAAATCAAATCCATCAAAAATGAATCCAGGCAAGTCACTGAACTACAAACTGGTTTTATAATTAAGCAACTAGAGACTCTGTCTTCTGAGGAATGGTTGAGGTATTTACTAAAAAAACAGGTATCTCAAAATATTTTGAGGGTTGTTTGTAGAAGAGGAAGCTATATGGTGAATACTCTCAGAGAGAGTAAAGGAATGTGTTGTAGGGATCTATTGTACTTCAATTCTCAATGCAAAGAGCTTCTATTACTCAGAGTTCTAAGATGTAAGAGAGGATGGTGATGCCGTAACTAGAAATACGATAGCTGAACTAAATGACCATATTTATTTGAGCCATACGAGGACTCCATGTTACTTGGGAAATTTCATTATATGGATCCTGAGGTCTTTCTTACAAAATACACTTCTGTTCATATTTTAATTTCGTCTATCAAGCTATGCTCTGGCAAATGATACCCCTTTGCACATTTTTAATCAAGTGCTATGCTAGATTGTGTGGCTGACTTCCAAAACATACACCTGCTACAGGAATATTAGGAAATCTTTCCACTAGAAATCTTCTAATTTTATTGGAGGACATAGTCCATGTTTTCTCCACTTGGGAAAGAATACAGCTTCTGAATCTGAACCCAAATCAACAAAGGGTTAGATTTCTAATCATGTTATCTAGTACTTATTTCCAAAGAAGTTAGATGTGTGAAGTATGCAGCTATCTTCCCATCTTTGCATTTTTATGGAAAGGAGATTACACAATGGAGTTCTCTGTCAACTATTTGTAAATAAAATGTTTCCTTTTATCCCATTCATAAGACTTCCTAACAGTTGTTGAACTTGTTAGCTTAACTCCTACAACTTCAAATTCAAATGGTTTTATTATCATTATTAAAAACAGAACACCTATTTGTGAATTGGATAATCAAATCAGCTATATGTAGTAATGAAGCTATTGCATTAATTTAAAGTCATTAATGCAAATGCAAATGACCCAGGGCTGTGAGTCTGAGTTTAATAAAGCAGCAGAATAAATCTATCTGGTCAGAGGATGTTTGAATTTTCAGCCATACATGAATTGGCATTTCCATCTATCTATCACACACGGCTTCTGGTACCCAATTTTGCATCTTTTTTATGCTACTCTACAGGTAAGATTCTCTTGCTTCTCTTTCTTTCACTTTCATCTTCCTTATGAAGGTGATGGCTTATGTTCCTCTGAATTAACTTGTGCTGGTTTTCTTCCAGCTCATATGGTGACTTATAGAAAGAAAACAGTTGAGTTATTTGCATGACCTTTTATATTCATTTTGCATGAAATGAAATCATGTGCTTTTCTTGTAAAAGATACTAACACCACTCCGCAGTGTATAGGGTTAATTGTTATTTTAATGAGAGTGACATGCAGCACTGGGTGAGAATATGATTTTAAAAGCTACAAGCTATAAAGGTCACATATCAGTGGAGTGGCAAGTTTTTATGGCATATTGCTAAGAACGTGGTCCATTCTATGCTCATAATCATGTTATTCTTTGTCTAGTGCAGACTGTATGCTTTGACGGCATATTAGAAGTTTTTACTGGAAAACGTTGTATCCTAAAATCTTTCCAAATAACTCAATGTTCAACCATGGGATTATATGATTGAAACAACTTTAGATGTAGATAACATATCAAAGATTAATAATTATACTAATAAAGTTATAATTCCACGAAAGAAGTTCAGACCAGATTTCACTAAATATTTACAGAGTCAATACCATTGGGTAACCATCATTGTCATTGGGTAACCATATTATCTGGCTCATAATTCTGAGCATGACTGAGTGCTATAAAGACAATGGTTCCTCAGAGATGGCTTCCCTGAAGAGAGAGGGTTTGAACTAATACTGGGGTACTGAGGAGCCAGAAAGCTTCAAATCAGGGAGAGGAAATAGTAAGTACAAGGCCCCAAAACAGAACTAAAGTGTTCTGTTGGGAAAAAAAAAAATGTGAACAAAGTGAGGGAGAGTAGAATATAATAGAAAAGGCAAGGAGTTGCTTATCTTGAGGCCTTGCACTTATTAGGAGGCCACTAGTACATGGGACATGGAGTTCGATTTCATTCTAAGGGAAACAGGAAATCGTTGCTGAGGCCCAGGCATCAACGTGATGTAAGTAACTGCTTCTATGGAGAAAACAGTGAAGTTGGCAATAGTAACGGCAGGGAGACCAGGTGGACGTGTCTTGATGACGTCATGCTGAAAGGTGATGGCACCTAAATTGAATATCAGCAGAGGTAAAGAGCAGTAGGCAGATGAGGAGTAGATTCCACAGCTAAAGCAGGAAGGACAGTGGCTGCACTGCCCAAACCAGGTCAAGGTTGCACCCTCTTACAAAATGAAATTCCATGTGTCAATCTTTCAGCTCCTTTGACCTCTTGGACAAACTTCTAGGAGAAGAGAAGATGTGATTTAGAATCAACATTTTCACCTCCATCTTCAAACAAGCAGAATCACTCCAGAAAGATAGATATTTTACTCCAAGAGTAAGTTTGCTATGGGAATCTGAGTCCACAGGAACCAGTTTTAAAAGTCTCACTTCCACAAACTTTAAATTAACGATTGGTGGGCTTAATGATCAAATGTAATGATTTGTACTTCAAGATCTTTGGGGAGATGAGTTTTGCAGAAACTAACCTAGAAATGAGCATACACTCTGCAGTAACTAATAGAATATAAAAATAAGAGATAAGGGGGCACCTAGGTGGCTCAGTCAGTTGAGCATCTGACTCTTGATTTCTGCTCAGGAAATGGTCTCAGGGTCCTGAGATTGAGCCCTGCATCTAGCTCTGTGCTCACGAGGGAATCTGCTGAAGTTTCTCTCCCTCACTGATCCTCTGCTCCCTCCCTGCTCTCTCTCTCTAAAATAAATAAATAAATCTGGGAAAAAAAAAAAAAGAATAAGAGATACTTTAGCCACTGCTGATAGGATAAAAAAGGAAGTTCCCTCACTTGCTTTGAGCAGGGCGCTGAGGAGTCACCTGGCTTTGCTTAGTAACCAAAAGAGATTTAGATTTGAAATCAGATGAAAAGATAACCATAAGCATGAGGAGAGACTGACTGAGGCTCAATTGGTACAAAATTACTGGCTGCTTGTTATGTAAGGATAATTTCATCTGCTTTTAGCCAATAAAGGGGAAAATCAGTCTCCGCTTTCGTGATTTGCCAATCTTCCTTCGGCACAGCCTACTTAGCCATTGTCTGGTTACAGGAGTCTGAAGCATGTGTGAAAAATCAGCCCATTGCTGGTCCTTTCTGGGTAGTGACGTTACCTTCTCCATGCAGGGGCTGTCACAGTCTTCTAATAGAGCCTTGTGGATGGGGAAGATCGGAGGCTATTGGAGCAAAAACCTTGTTTTTTTAAATTCTTTCCTTTTACAAATGATTAAAGATAAGTTTCAGTTTTCTTTAACTGACTGAATCCAGGGAATTTCTAATATGTACATCTGACATTTTTTTCTTGGCTTTTTTTTCCCCCAATTGATGTTTTCCCTGAATCTTTAACATCTTGTGTTATACTTCTCTGGTACTCCTCCTACCAATAATACTAGTAGTAATGTCATGTTTGCGTCATGAATTACCAAAGCTTTCTGAGAGAATATAGATATGAAATGAAATTATTAGACTGGGTAGGTGTTCATGGGAATCTCCATTCTCAAAGACTACATACAATGTTTTGGGGGAAGAGTAACTTCTGTATATCTTCACTGGCCCATTGTCTCTTACCTAAAATTCAGAGGAGGAAGAATATCTTTCAGGCCAGAGTCAGAACTGAACATGTCAGGTAGCTAAACTGATGCGGCCCGTAAGACGATGCTTTCGTTAATCGTTGCTGGAACACCTGCTGAGGCTTTCCTCTTGTCACTATTGCCAATCAACCACATGCCTAAATTTTCTAACAGGATTTTTCCACCCCTTGAGTAAGGAGCTGTCATTAGAAACATATGATTGGTCAAGCACGGGGTCTCCGCCTCATTAGTAAAGTATTTGGCAATACTACCCTCATCCAGGGTTAGAGAGTCCACAGGCAAAGGGGTCATATATAGGTTTAAGTCAAAAAGTAAAGAAATGGCACAAGAAATGAAAAAAATTGGTTAACTGTTAAGCGTATAGGACAGAATTGTTGTTTTCACGGTGATAGGTTGCCTGCTCAGAACTAGAATGCATGGCCTCACTGTCTTTGGATGTGAGTATACTCAACTTCCTACAGACATTTCCTGCTGTAGAGATCATCTTTCCCACAGAGAAGGCAGGGTACAAGCTACTTTATTTGGCCTTCACAAGTGCCAGTGTTTGAATCAGAGCAAATGCAGTGACTTCTGGAAAGATCCCTTCTCAGACAAACAGCAGTGCATACTGGATCTAATTGATCATGAGCAAAGAGTTGGAGGATATGTCTACACACATACACATGTGTACATGTACTCACATGCACATACATACAAACATATGTGTACACATGCACGCATATATCCACATAGACATGCAAAAGGCCTTCAGCAGCTGGAACTCTTAAAAACTGGAGGTCTAAGGTAAGGACACAAATAGGAAAAAGAAATAGGCGAGCATTATTCATCCCAACATAGTCAACTTGGCTTTTCAGAATTCAGCTGGTGGATTGTGATAATTTCCAAACTGAGATCTGAAAAGTCTTCATAAGCAGTTTGTATTTCCTGTGGAAATTTGCAGCTACGTGGGTGTTTATAATGTTCTACAGGCATTGTGACATCACTGATAGTATCTATTTCTGATTACTTGCGCTTCATGTGATTGTCTTTGTCTCAGTTCATAGGCCTTTGAGAATCTGTTTCTAGACATAACACTGTGTTCAAGTAGTGAGGAGGGACCTGAGGCAGGTTCCCCTCGTCCCCTTTGTTTTCCCTTGTTTTCTAGTACTTCCCTGTGCCGAGTTCTCTCATCATAGCACTGACCTCAAATTACTGGAACTTGAGTCTCTCACACTAGTCTTGGGACTCCTGGAAAGCAAGGATTTTCTCATTTTGCTACCTAATAATGTCTTATGCAGTGCCTGGCATGTAGTAGGATCTCAGTAGTTGCTAAATGATACATACATTATACATACTATTCAATGCTTCCATTCACTCTGAATTCTTTTTCTTAAAGACAGATTCATTTATTCTCCAAAAATTATTAGCACATTGCTATTTATGCTTGGTGGTTCTGAAGGGAAAAGAAAAAGGGAAAACAACCTCACTTGCCTTGGAAGATTTATTTACAAAGACTGTGTGTGAATGTGTTTGTGTGTGTGTGTGTATGTACGTGCGTGTGCACAAAACACTGGGAGACTAGGTTGATGGGCCTTAACTATGGCTAAAATTTCATGAATTTTTTGCTGTAATAAAATTTATAAAATAATTTAATCTGTATTAATTTGGATAATATGGCATATTTTCTAGACTTTGATTTTGATCACCATCCACCGAAGACAGGTTCTTGTATTTTTGTTTCTAATAACATAACTTCATGATTTCATTACAGGGAAGAAATTAGGTAGACTACAGTTAAAACTGACTTGGGCCTTTTTAAAGGAAAGTTACACGTTTATAGATGTTGTTTGTTTGTGTTTTCCCATTTTATGCATCTTGCTAGTCCCTGTGGGCAGCTGGAAGGAAAGGTCAGTTACCATCAACTGTGAGAAAGGGCTATTTCAGAAATGTTTCCAACTGAGATCTCCCAGGAGATGTCACACCTTGACATATGAAATAAGGTCTTAAGGAGATGCCTTTAAAATTCATAAATAAATATGCCGTGTGATTATAATATGCATGTGGGTCTTAAGCTTGTATGAATATGTGGAAGTATGCATGTAACGTACGTGAAAGTATCAAATCTGTGCCTTGTGTGTGTGTGTTGTGTGTGTTCATATGTGTCATGGGTAGTTTGCATCTTTGTGTGTGTTGTATTGTGTTTATTATATATATACATATATATATACTGTGTTTAGTTGTGCATTCCTTATATATGTAAGTGTGAATGTGCTTGTGTGTGGCAGTTTTTTTTCTCATATATACTCATGGAGTGAAGAAACAAATGTGTCATTATCTGTGGAGAATACAGCCTCAAATTAAATAAATTAAAAACAACCATTCTGAGGCTGTCAGAGAATATGTTGAAGGGTTTTCAAAAACGGAAGGAAATCTCTCAGGCAACCATATCTATATTTGCATTGCTCATTTCAGAATAAAGACCCAACAACAACAACAACAACAACAACAACAAACCCAAACACCTCCATGCCACATGTTCCTGACACAGAATCATATTTTGAAAAGTGCTGACTGGTAGCGCCTTCATGATGTGCTTGCCTGTGACATTTAAGATCCCAAATTGCTGCTAGGAAACACTCCCTCTTTTCATATTTACACTTAAAAAACCTTTTTTTCTTAATGGTTAATTAGGTCACTAATCAAAAGAAGCTCTTAAGAGGAAAATGAAATGTTGACATTTTGCAATTATTTGCTACTGTGAATAATACATAAACATACTACTTATGGAGAAAGTGGCTTTCAACCTCTTTTTCTGCCATGAGAGCTCCTGCTGACGGCAGAATCCCTATGCGTTGAGTCATAGACTGACACGTTATGTCTCCCCCTGCTTGCATTCACTTTGGGTCATTTATGTGTCGTACTGTGCTTTTCCAAAATACAGAATCACTGGATAAGAGTGTGTGTGTGGGGGGGTGGAAATATTGTTGTCTAATTCCAGTGACATCATGAGTGTTAACACACTGATATCGCACTAATTGGAGTAGAAACTCCTTTAGAAATCAGTTTAATCAGAAATAGATAACAGATAATCTAATAATTCTAATAACTCAGTCATGCAGCAAGGTTTTCCTGAGTTCTTCAGTAATATGAAGGTGGCTGGGACACGGTATCTATCCTTCCGGGATGAGTGGGAGAGGATACACCCAGGCACATTCAAGCACTGTCTTAGAAACAAACCTAAAGTGTTTGGCTTCTCATTTGGTTTTTCCTCTGTACTGCAAATGATGTTTTCTTCTACTTCATCTCAATGATATAATCCCTTTGTCAAAATCATGTCCAATAAGTTCACCCCACTGAAAGCTCAACTTCAAGTATGCCTCTCTCTAAATCCAGCCTTCTCTCATTACAGCTTACTCACCTCCAGGACTTGTCACCAGTTTGCTGGAAAGCTAGCACCTGCCACCCCCACTTCTTACTGCCGTCTCTCCCACTACCCAGTCGTGTCTTTTTCCCTCTTTGTATAAGGAAGTAGTTATTACATTTAAGGGCCCACCCTTATCCAGTGTAATCTCTTCTTAACTAAACTCATTATATACCTGTAAAGACTATTTCCGAATAAGGTCACTTTATGAACTTGAAAGTGGATATAAACTTTGTGGGGACACTATTCAAGCCTCTACAGTAGTGACTGAGCTCTAAGGAAGATTCACACATTCACAAATAGGAGCTCATTCAAGCCCTCGAAGACTAAATATTCTCATTTTCAAAGGGGTATTGAACTTGCTCATTTTCCTCCCTGAGTGATCAAGAACATTCACACCCAACATTTCGGTGGAGAGCAGTTGCTTACCACAAGGGTCTATACATATATCAGGTACTTTTATTATATGAAAAGCATCTTGAGATACATAATGTTTTGGGATATTATATATTCTTATATGCATAAATAAAAGTGAAACAAAATATTCCTGCATGTAAAATTTTGAATACTATTCATGTTCCTAAATTGCACCTTTAATTTCTGGTATATATCTGAATATATACATCAATGTTTTATATAATTGGAAAGTTTTTTAAGATTATCTCTCATACTCCCACATTTTAGAGATTCTGAGAAATCAAATTACGTGTCTAAGTTTGTCCAGCCGACTGGCTGCAGAATGAGAACCCAGTTCTTACTTCCAAGTGAAATTAGCAGCTAATATAAGTCAAATGATCTGATTGGCTCATAATCCTTAGTCTCTCCTCCTTATAGATATTCCACTGCAGATAGTGCCTTAAATTAGAAGGCAGCAGGTAAACACCAGAGTGAAATAGGCTGGTTAGAATTCAGTTTAGGTATTGTGTAATCACTTGACAGTACTCTTGTTTCTTAATTTTGTTCAGATTCGGTTTCCTCAACTGTAAATTGAGAACAATATTCATTCAGAGGGTTAAAGTAAATAGTATTTGTTTAAAGTTAATGAATCATTTCTAACTTTATGTATTAACTATATATAAATACAGATTAACTATATATAAATACATTAACACACAGACACATGTGCCTGGAATTGTATGGCAAAAACTCACACACAGTAAAGGAGATGTGAGGATGAGGAGGATGATGTGATCAAAATAATAGACAAATGATCCCGTTTGGGGGAAACAGGTATAGCATGCTTTTTTCTCAACGGAGTAATGGAAAGCAACATAATTTGACCTTGCTAGGTCCTTTGCTTGTGTCATGTTCTAAAATCTGTTCAACACTGGTAGATAATAGAGATCACAGTTTTATAATGAAAAAATTAAGTATCAGACATTTAAAATCTGACCCAAAGCCAGACTTAATATGTGCTAAAGATGGATTTCAAATAGATATCTAAGGGCCTAGGTTAGTATCTGTCTTGGAGCTGATATACACAGACTATAAAATATTTAGAGATGCAGAAACTAGAACTGAAGTATTAGAGACTGGTTTAGGAAGCCCGACTGACATCCAGCCACTGATGGACGAGTCAGTAAATGCATGCTTCTGTACCTGGCAGTTTCCGGACACCTTCCAAGCTCAGCTCCTGCCTCCAGTCTGCCTCTCAGGATGACTGCTTGATTAATGAGCTTCTGTTCATAAAGCTTTCTGATGAGGAATATGCACCATGGCTGTAAGTGGTAAGTCGTATCATTGTTTGGATTGGCATTGAGACATGCAGGCAAAATCTCTACCCCTGTGGCTAAGGAAATGGAGGGATAATATAATCAAATCTGTGGATTCATACGCTGCAAGCCTGTAGGCTTATCATAGGGGGCCACTTTGAGTAAAAGTCAGTTGGATTCCTGGCTAGATGTTATGTGTTCCAGTTCCCTATGTTTATTAAGTATTTTCAAGATTATATCTTAACCTAATCCTTTCAGAGTCTTTGGAATTCATTCTAGTTTAACTCACAGATGAATGAAACACAGCAGAAGTAAAAGAAAATGCCAGTATGCTAGTTTTCTCTGAATATTTTTGATTTGGGGCAGAATCTGGGCAGGAAGAATAAATTTAAAATATCTCCAAGATATGGGGAAAAGGATATAAAAATTACGCATAACTTCTTGTGTGTGAGCTTTAGTAAAGAACTTACAAAGTAATGTTGTTTATTTATTAGGCTTTCAGTGTCTCAAGGTATGCAGCTGAGGGTACACTTATTTTTATTTGCCTTCCTACCTGTCTGAAACCTCTAAGAGTGAGTCTGCCCTACTCTAAGATAATGAATTGATTTTTTAAAAATATTTTGGTCAGTTCTTTTGTTTTTTTTTTTGATAGGGTATTAAACGATTTGTTTGATTTGATTTGAAGCACAGTAGAGACTCCAAATGTTGAGCTATTGGTGTATATGTCTAGGAGTCAATATTTTTTATTATTCAGGGGTTTTTCAATAACCTTCAGAATTGTGTACAACATATACTTTCCAAAGAAATAGTCAGAAGTACTTTTGCAAAAAAAATAGTATGCTAGCTTATAAGGCCAGTCTTGAAATTTGCCCATTTATTCATTTGTTCATTTATTCATTGGACAAATGTTTCTGGAGCAACTGTTATAAATGAGAGATGGTGGTAGGACTAGGGGGGGTCTGCTACAGGTAACAATGCACAGAAAACTCTAGGAGTTTCTTTACAGCCCTCTTGTGACAGGCCAGCATGTTCTCATTTCATTGTCTCATAAACTGCATCTCCTAGTTGCTCCATGATTAGGACTCACAGAACATACACTTAAAGAAATTTAAAGGATTCACTAAATGGGGGCACCTGGGTGGCTCACTTGGTTAAGCGACTGCCTTCGGCTCAGGTCATGATCCCAGAGACGGGGATCAAGCTCCACATCGGGCTCCCTGCTCGGCAGGAAGCCTGCTTCTCCCCCTCTCACTCCTCCTGCTTGTGTCCCTCTCTGGCTGTGCTTCTCTCTGTCAAATAAATAAAATCTTAAAAAAAAAAAAAAAAGGATTCACTACATGAAGTTGTGGTTTGATACTTTAGTCCTAATGTATCTTCTACTCTGTGTGCCACCTTTCTCAGGGTCTCAAATATCACCATGACCTGTAACTTCCTTGATCTTAAAGGGGATTGGAAAAAAAATCTTAGAGCGGATCTAGCCTATGAGATCATTTTCACTTAGAGTACAAATAACTTTTGACAAAGTAGAAAAAGCAAGGACTAAGACCCTTTCACTACCTCAAACCCTGGATACACACACATAAACACATATACATACTTCCTGGGAATATATTTTTAGACTTGTCAATAGTACACAATATTTAGTTAATACAAAAGAGAAAAATAACACTGCAGTGGAACAGCCTTTTGGATATCACATTAATCAAGAGATCAAAGGGAACAAATCCCTACCACGTGTACATGGAAAGATGCAATGAGGAGTACCAGGCAGGTTTGCTTAGCAGTGAGAGACCTGCCAAGAGGATGCATAACCTGAATCAAATCACAAGGAAACATCAGAAAAATCCAAACTGATGGCAGTTCCACACAATAACTGGCCTATAATCTTGAAAAATGCCAAGGTCATGAAAGTCAAGGACAAGATTTCATGGAGCCATCACAGATTGAAGCTGTCTAAAGGGGTGTGGCAGCTAAATAGAGGACACAACATTCTGAACAAATCCTTATAGGATATTTCTGGTGCAATTCTAGACATTTGATTGGGTTCTGAGAATTACATGGTAGTCATACAACCATGTTAATTGCCTAGTTTTGATGGTTGTATTATGATTATGTAGGATAAGGGCTGACAAACCTTTCCCTATAAAAATCAGGAGAGCACATGTTTTGGGCTTTACAGCCCACATGATGTCTATCCTAACTACTCAAGTCTGTCATTGCATAAGGGAAACAAGCATGCACAATATGTAAACAAGTAAGTGTGCCTCGTCCCAATAAAACTTTACAAAACAGGCACCAGATAGGATTTGGCCAGTGAGCCAGTTTGCTGACTCCTGACTTCTTCATAGGAAATAAACAAGAAAATTCCCTGGTGGTATTGGCATATTAAAACAACAACATACTATCAAATGTCTCAAAAAAAGAAAAGCTATTGTACTGTGCTTGCAATTATTTGAGATTGCCTCAAAATCAAAATACATAGATACAGAAAAGTGCTCTATATCAAACATATTAGAGGTCTGTAAAGATGGTAAATCTTGGAAAGCTTAAGTAGCCAATTATTAAATGTGTAGCTCTAATGAAGGTGTAAAGTTAGTGTCAAAGTTGTATAGGAGCAACTTAAATAAAAATGTTTATATACTTTGATAATAGGAAACTGTAATATTTCCAAAGAAACACATTTAAAAATATGTAACATTAAATACACATATAATACTAAGATTTAATCAATTAGACAGTTTTAAGTAGACATATGAATATTTCAGCAATAGCCCTAAATGTTTACTTTTGATTATTGAAGTTGAGCAAAATGTTTTATTTGACTCTTTTTTTTCATTGAGAAAACAAGGAATTATAACCACAGTCAGGTTGCCTGATAATACTATACATGAATGGTATCTTCCACTCTGTGTTCTCTTGAGGCAGTCAAGAGGAGCAGAAAAGTCAACCTTTGTGACTCTGAGCAACTTATCCAATAATTCTAAGTTGCAGTTTCCTTATGTATAAAAGAAAGCTATCATATGTATGTAAACAAACAGTCATTTTTGCTTAACACATACCTAGGCTCAATTAATATTAGCTTCCTTCTGCCTCTTTCTCTTACATTATTTAAATTTAATTGAAAGCTTTCTAACAGTATCAATATTCTAAAAATGCTATAGATTCTCGAAGGTAGGACTTTTTACATTCCTTCCTAGAAACCCATATGGTATAAAGCATAAAGATTGGAGCAGGCAATTGGTAAATATTTGGTGACAGACTGATCCAGTGAATTCCTCTCAAATTTTCTCTTGTTAGCCATTTCAATGCATGTTCTTTTTTTGTGTTGTCATTAACGCATTCTGCATATTTGACCATCAGGAAGACACTAGGTAAGCAGAATAGACTTATGTTATTTTAATAAATTAATTTTACTTCAGTTCCATTATGTCCCAGGTCTTGGGGTATAATACAATAAAAAAAAATCACAACCTCTTCTTAGGAATGTATCCTTGCTAAAATCCATACCAGTTTTCCCCTCAACACCATACATAGGCTATGTCTTAAAATTTAGCTATTTCAAATTAAATAAAATACAGTTCAATGTTACAAACATAGAGACATAGGCATGCATACACCCACACCCACACACCCCCACACACAGAGTAGAAAAAGCTATGCCCATTGAAATATACCCTTTTAAAAATTATGTAACCTACTATCTCATAGTTAAACTATAATTGAGCTCTTAATTCTTTTTGTTACACCAGAACATTGTCTATTACTCCTATTGAAATAATTGGGTCACTTCTATTGGGAAGATTTTCTTAAAGGAGAACATCTGATCATTCAAATTCATTAAGACATAGTAGCAATGGCCTCCAGTAGCCATAAAGATTAATTGCTTGACATTTTCATTAAAACTATTAGCTTTTAAAGGAGGTATATGAAGTACTTATGGCATTTCTCAGTATGAATACCCAAAAACTAAAGCACCATTTAAAAAATTAATTTAGCAAATCCTTTAATTAATTGCACATCTATTATGTGATCAAATATGGAGGTCCAATAAGTTCTTCATAGAAATTATAAAGGAGAATGTAGGCTACCAGGAAAGGCATATACAAGTAACACACATGAGAACAGCTACAACACAAAGTGAACCATGATCAAAGTCTTAAGAATGGCACAGAGTTTTCAAGGACTTCAGAGGAGAGAAATAATCTTGTTCAACAGAGATGATTGGAAAAGCCTGAGGACAGAGGTGGCCTCTGAGTAGGAATGAGAAGTAGAAGTAAGATTTCAAAAAAGGAGTGTTGAAAACAATGAGATCTGTAAGTGTGTAGGTCTGTACTTATGCTGGTTTCCACCAGTGACTTATTTGATTTCCTTTGAATTCCCTATTTGGGTTACACAAGGGACTTTGTCTGTATTCTTCAAAGTACAGACTTGTGGGCACCTGGGTGGCTCAGTGGGTTAACTCTGCCTTCCGCTCAGGTTATGATCTCAGGGTCCTGGGATCAAGGCCCGCATCGAGCTCTCTGCTCGGCGGGGAACCTGCCTCCTCCTCTTTCTCTGCCTTTCTCTCTGCCTACTTGTGATCTCTCTCTGTGTCAAACAAATAAATAAAATCTTTAAAAAAAAGAAAAGAAAAAAGAAAGTACAGACTTGTGTTTTGGGTAATGTTTCTTAACAAAGCAACCGTGCTAACTTTCTACCCTCCATTACAATGTTAGAAATAATTCTATGTGAGTAATTCCAGGGGTCTACATTCAAGTCCATGCCATTCCAGGCAACAATAGTCTGGATAGAATCCAAAAAGAAATTTCTAGGGGGCAACTCACACACTCAATTTCCATTTGCCTTTTCTCCGGAAATTTGGAAGTAATCCAGGTAATATCAATCCTTGCATGCTCTCGATCCTGTGCTCTCCTTCTGTCTCTCTCATGGCTTCCCTTCTACTGTCTTCCCACTCCTATGGAGGGGCACAGTCATCCCTCCTTTACCTGAGTCAGAATCCTAAACCATACTCCATGTTCCTGCTTTGACAATACCCCTGCCACCTCCTCAGCCAAAAACTCTTCTCAGTTCTGCCTTCTCATATCTCCAGTCCATTCACTTGTCTCCTTTCTCAGGCTACCTCTATTTTGGCCAGATCATCCCCACATCTTTTTCAGATTATGAATTACTTCCTCCAACTGGCCTCTTCGCTTCCAGGCTTACCTACTTCTAGGTCGGCTTCTCTGCTTTGGTGAGGACAATATTGATATACCGGTACAGTATTTCTAAAGTTTGCCATGGATTATAGACTTCAGCATAGCTTTCAAATTTCTGGCTATGATATGGGCAACTCTAGTTCTACTTAATTTCTGCCACTTGCCTCCTTGCATGTTGTACTCTGGCCTCTATGAAATACCTTTTGTTTTCTCAGGGTCTATCTCCTTCCTTTGGCCTTTGCTCAAGATGGTGCTTCTGCTAGAATGACCAGCAGTCCTCCAAACCCTTGACTGTGGCTCTTCCTTTCCACAAATCCTCCTGAAGCTTCTTTCTTGTGGATGCTATGCTCCTTCTTTGGGTTCCTTTGGAATTCTGTCTATAGTTCTATCAGATCACTAAACACAATGCACTGTAATTGCCTGTGGGTATCTCTTTTTTTTGAAAGATCCTAAGTTTCTTAAAGGAAGCTGTTAGGCCTTTTTACTATTATTTTTTTAAACTGAATAGATGGGCCTGTGCAGAAACTCCTATGAGACTCCCCAGGGCCTCTCACAGAACCTGATACATATGAGCCACTCAAGAAATGTTTAGAGGAGATGCTAGTATTTTAGTCAATGTTCTTGAACCAGAGGGACTCGAGCGATATACTTTCTGATTATGTGAGTTCTGACTTTAAAAGGAAAGTTAGGAATATTCAATACCAAATTTCAACTGGTCACATTTTATTATAATTATGTATGCGTGACTATTTAATGATCCCCAAATATGTTATGAGTGTCTTCTCCCAGGGTAAGAGTTCTATCACACTAAAACAGTTGATGTTCATTAAATATATTAACTGAGTAGCCACTCAGTGTGAAATGCTGAAACAGAATTCCATTAATTTTTAATCTCATTTTTCTGTTGGTTTGCATTATTTTTTTTGGCTCTGATTAGAAAAGAAAGTAGCTAGCTACATGTACAAATTCAACTTACAGTGTTAAACTCACAGACCAATCTAGGATAAGGTAAACATGGAGTTAAGGCAAGCTATGGTTTGGATTAAAGGCAAGGGCTGTTCATTTAAACAATTCTAGATGCACAGTCTACCTACAAAGCCTATGCAACTTGGTCTCTTTAGGTAAAAGAATATGGTCATAGACTTTCTAAGGATATAAATAAAAGTAAACAAGTCTGTGTTCACCAGAGACAACAAGGACTCTGGGCATTTTTCCTAGAAAAAGGAATAAAAAACTAAAACTAAAAAGCATTAACTTTGAGTCTCAGATTCACCCCTTACTAACCTTTTTACCTTACTGAGCCTCAGTCTGAGAATAATGAAAAGACAAATGTCATGGGGTTGTCATGAGACATAAGAGATGGGATATAAGAAAAAAAGATTTTTTAAACACTAATGCTGTAACTATATTAAAGTTGCATTCTATATCACAACAGTTCTTAGAGCTGCCTTATGTTTTTCTAATACATATGGCATGTGTATATTTCCTATTTACTTGAGGGCAGAAACTCGCAGGCAGGTATCACTCACCAGAAAATACAGTGGACTACAATTTAGGGATTTTGAATTCCGTGATAACCAGTGGTAGACATTATGGAACTTTGGACACATCACTAAAACTCACTAGGATTATGTCCTCAAGGGTCAAAGATTCCCCCAGCTCTCACGCTCCAGGAACCCATGTGTATATTTCTAAGTGAGTCCACTACCTTTTTCTCTTCTGTTGCTCAGTTTTAAGGCAAATCTAACCCAGGAAATCATTTAGTCAGAGTAAAGGCCAGAGACATAAAAAACAAGAAGTAAGAAAACAGGTTGTGTTTCCTAAATGCAAGCTATAACATTATAGGTCACAAAACAATTAGTTTTTACTTCACGTCTCTCAAGCCTATGAAACCACTCACCATCAGAACCATTACAACAGCTTGGCCACAAGAGCTGCCTTGGAAAAGGAAAACTAGAGAAATGAGTCATTCTTGATTTCTGCCAATGAAGTATTAACTCAAAATATAGCTAGACAGGGCAGGGGGAGGAAATTTTCCCTTGGTTAGAATGTTGTCAGTGACCTAGCAAAAAGGACACTTGGAACTCCACCAGTACCAGTTAAATTGAAAACAAAACAAAACCAATTTCTCATCTAATGTTAAAAGCTAGTCAATTAAAAAAAAAAAAAGCTGGTCAATGAACAACAACAACACACTAAAAAAATAGTTATAAATAAAAATTCATGTATTAGGTGCTGCAGGAACACAGGGTGCTGGGGATAATATAAAGAAGACTGAGATCACCTCTTGTCTCAACAAATTTATCATCTAGGAGAAAAGGGAGAGATAAACGGAGACGGTTCTGAGTCACAGAGGAGGGCCAAGATCTCTCTAGTCCCCACTTGGCTTGATGTTACAAAGTGCCAGATCTTCAATCTGGATTGATATGGTAGATTCCCATCTGGCAGGTCTTGATTATCTCATAGTTGCCTCCCTCTCCTTCATCCCCTGCCACGTGTGGCAGTAACACCAAACTTGCCCAGCCACCAAGAGGCTCCATGGAATCCTCTGCCCATTTCAGCTTGGGTCTGCACATGTCTGTTTCTCATACACTCTTATGATTTCTGCTCTAGGACATGAGGAAGAAGAGAAAGCTGGGGAAAGAAGAGAAATGGGTCCTGATTATCTTCTTGTTGCCCTTTTCTCTGACATTGTCTTGTTTTCCTGACCACAGCTTTGTTCTGCCAGATCTGTTTTATTTTCTGCATGATTTCATCTGGATGGGCATTTCAAGCTGTGATTTCCAAGTTTTATCTCCCACCGTAGACCCAGCTATTGCCAATAAGGAGGCTTTAAGGCTCAAAGTGAATTGGAATGAGCAATGTCTTAAAAGTTTGTATCTTTCTGATCCTTCTCTGCTGTTGGCTGCTTCAAAGAATGTCAAATTATTATACATTGTCTAGCAAATAATTCCAATGGGCATTCTTTAAAAATTCACTCAGAAAATCAGTCTTCCAGCTCAGAGGTTTGTTGGTGAAACCTCTTGTTGTTGATGTGAAAAACTCATTCTGTGAGCAGAACTTCAGTGGCACGCATTTCTCCCAAAAGGCTCCCTGCTCATTATTCTTGTCCTCAAATAGTGACTGAGCTGATCTGATTGTTTCCAGATTATTTGAGGTAACAATTGGACTGTTTTATCCACATGCACTATATTCCCCACCCCCCTCAGACACCAAAATGCCCCAAAGATGCTATTGTGTGCCCTCCCTATCAATCCTGGGCATGTCTTTAAAGCAAATGAAACAATTAAATCTTCTTTAACAAAGCATAAATATTCACCAGCTCTTACTTTTCCAGAATTCTAACCACAAACCATTCTTCAGGGAGTACTAAGTTCCTCTGGATCTGAGCTAACTAGATAAGTACTAAATTACTAGAGAGATATTTTTATATAATTTGGTGAACAATGATTTTCCACTTTTTTAAGGCTCTAAAACCCACACTCAGGAGAGTTTCGGAAATACATGCAGAAAGGAGAGTGATTAACTCTATAAGATTAAACAATGGCTTTCTTTTGTAACTTACATTACATTAAGTATTTCAGTTTAAATGTGCCTCATTGGTTATAATTTATAAGTGACTTAAATATTCAACATCATATTATGATTTGCATGTAAAGTTAAGTTTCCTAATTGGAAGGAGAAAATATTTCACAAATACTGGGTTGTAAGCTGATATAAGAAAAAGGAAACAAACAAAAAAGCAAAAATAAAAATATGCTTCAAGTAGATATCCAGAGAAACCTCATTATGGTGGACCTAACATATATTAAAGATGACTAGATGCCAACGAGGCTGCAAGTGGTCAGGGCAGTATCAAGTGGTAAGTCCATATATTTTTGAATGCAGTTAACATAAGTGAGGTCGCTAAAGTAGAAGAAAAATAGATACCTCCTCAAAAGTAAATTATTCCAAGCATTTATAAAATTATCAGCACATGTATTTTTAAATGTTGGTACAAGTAAAGTGCTAGTTAGAGTATTTCTTCTCTACCTTAAAAGAAGTTCTTCGAGGACTTGTTGGCAAACATGAAAGCAAATGGACTCATGAAAAAAATTAGTACAATGTTTTATGGTGATCCGAGATAAGTAAATTATTTAGTGATTTTGATTTAGTCCCAACTATATAAACACCTTACACAATAATTGAGATCACCAAGTATTCCTCTACTGTTTCAGAGAAATTGATTTGGCCTTTTTGTGTTTGTTTGGTTGGTTTTTAAAGATGGTTTATGGTTACACCAATAGTGCATTGTTCAGAGTTGCACCGGGTTTTTTTTTCCCCAAAACTAAACTACACCCAGGCAATAACTTATGTAAATCCCAGGAAATTTTTACAACTCCATCTCAATGTTTGTGCTGAGGAAATGTACTCTCATTTTAATATCTTCTTTAATAAAACATTACTCATTTCTTTTTCTTGTTGTGGACTTATTTGCAAAGGAATGGGAAAAAGTTCTCTTTCCTCCTAGGATGTATAAAAAGAACAAGTTTTCCCTTCTATCTCCCATGTCTAATTATATTTAGAATTCCTTCATCCCCAGGGAAAATTCACATCTTTTTGTAATTCTGAATCATTGGAATAAAAAGAGTGCAAACACAAGTATGAAAATCCTCTAACGTTGGTTTATAGGTATGATTGAAATAATACTGTTGGATTATCTGTAGGGTTGTAGGGGCTGATGCTTCTCCGGGAAGATGCTGGTACCAGCCTGGGAGAAAGCTGGCTTCCCAGAGGCTGGAAAGGGAGAGGGGTGGTGGGTTCTGTGATTGGCCTCCATGCTCCCGCTGCTGGATACAACAAGCTCCCAGTCACAGTAGGGGGTGGGCAGAGATACCTGGGCCCCACGCATTAAACATTAGGGCCTTAGGAACTGCAGTGAAAAAGGTGGGTGCCTCCATTTTCTATCAGACCATGGGGACTAGGAGAAAAGAAACAAGAAAAAAAGAAAAAAAAATTTACATTCTCAAGAGAGAGGTCTCAGAGCCAGATACGATTTTATTCAAAAAGATAAAGACGTGACATTTTGTGCATCATGTACATAATGATGGAAAACATACCTGTTACTAAAGTATATAAGATAAGAATCCAAAATGTAAAAGTCCTCTTCCTCAGAAAATCTACAAGAGTAGTTTGGCCAAGCCTTTTGAGTTATTTTAACAAGTTGCTATTGATTTATTAAAGATAGGATTACTGCCTAGAAAGTATTACAGTTTTGCAATACAGTTTTTTCAAATGCTGCCTTGACCCAGTTTTAAGTCTGTGCTAGAAGCTGATTAGTTTCCCTTCTTGAGTAACCCATTAAATCTACACCCTAACCACCTTCCATGTTGGGGTGTGAAATGCTGGGCCACTATAACCCCACCCTCAGCAGCCCAAGGCCCTGTATGGGAACCAGGACAACTGTTATGCCTCAGAGCCTGTTCCAGTCACTCCAGTCACCAATCCTAACCCTACTTAGCCTGCCTCACCCATTCATCCCCACAGAAACCACAATGAAGGCTCTTGTCCATAGTCCCCTCTCTTTCTGTCTCATGACTGACTCCTGTGCTTCCCCTGGATGGCCTTGGTGGCTGCTGTCTCCTTAGAGAACTCTGAGTAACAAAACTATAGAACTCTTTCTTTCTTTTCCCCTCCACATGAATCTGGCTTCACTCCACCTCACTCATGGTAATACAGCTGAAACAAGTTCCTCGTGCACTTTTACATTCACCACCAAGCCCATTTCCCTGTGCATCTGAGGCTGGGAAGTGCGGTCAGGGACCTTTTAGTTGGGTCCCAATGAAGATTCCAAATAGTTACTTTTTCTTCTAAAAATTCCTTCTCTTTAGAAATAAAATAAATAAAAATTCCTTTTCTTTTGAAGCTCTTGCTGTTTGAGTTGACCATCCTAGGTCAGGCCTCCTAGGTGAGACATCCATCTCACCTTATTTAGTCAAAACATTGACATTGACTCGAACTGTACTCTTGATTCTTTGCTTCGCTCTAACTCCTGCCATTATTCTGGGTGACTTCAATACCCACGTGCCTATGTACTCCACTCTAGCATTTTGCTTCATATTTTTTCTTTGACTGGCATGAGCTTATTGGTCTTCACATTTGTTTAACCTCAGTCCCTTGGTCCCATACCTCATGAATGTGATCCACTTCTAAAATAGGTTCTAAAGATCAGATGCACAAAATCAGTTTCCTTGGGCTAAAGTCCACAGGACTATTTCCTTCTAAAGATTCTAGAAGAGAATCTGTTTTCTTGCCATTGCCAACTTCTAGATCTCCCAGTTCTTTGTCTGTGATCCCTTCTTGATCTTCAAAGCCAACAGTGTACCATTGTCATGTTCTGTCACTGACTCTACTTCTGTCATCACATTGCCTTCTCTCTAACTTACCTTTTAAATGATTTAATTTGGGGGTTCCAGTTTTGGGGAAACTGGGGTAAATAGATCACCTGCTATCTGTTCTGTTGAATACAACTACCCATCCCAGGTAACTTTATGGAATAGCAATCTGAGGACTTGCAAGGTAAATGATAACAGGTCAGTTGGTGAAGGAAACAGGAATTCAACATTCCACTGAGCTGGTGATGAGAGTCTAATACCACTCCACGTGATCTCAGAGGCATCTAGAAACCAGACGTGTATAATAGCTATGGACAGGAAGAATTTCAAAATTAGCACTTACTTTTGGCCAGAGGAACCAAAAAATGGCTCCTAAAGTTAAAATAGGTGAGAAGAAGGTAGCTGGTGCAGAAGGGAGATCATCTATTTAATGTTTTTTTTGTTATTTTTATTTTTCTTTATAAGGAAATGTCAGTCAGGCATCTAAAACTCAGAGGAAAGACAAATGTTCTCGCTAATGTGGTCCCAGAGCATAGATCAACTATCACCACCCACCCTTTTCTCTCTGTCTGTCAGCTTCCCACTTGAACCTGGATGCAGACATAGACTCTGGCATTACTTGACAGAGCAAGGAAATTAAGCCCTTGATGTCTGGCTGGAGAAAAAGGAAGGAAATACCTAAGAGGCAAGAAAGTATCAGGGAGAAAGAAATGAAAATGATGCAGAAAATGACCTCCTATTCTTGCATTTAAACACACACGTTTATCTCTGAGTTGTTCATGCAAGAAATTGACTGAACAGCCCACCACAGCCTTTGGAACTGAGGTACAGAGTAGATCTCTACCCATGTCTCAGATCGGTTACCAGTTGTGTACATCAGGGTCTGAGGAGAATAACAATGCAAATACTTTTAAAGAACTGAACTGATATTAGAACCAAGCCCATAAAAGTCAGATCAGAACTTATGTCTTGAGTGTAACATGACCAAATGTGTGCTACAACAAAACAAATCAAATCAAATCAAAAGCACAACAATGTTCATTATAAGATTAAAATAAGACCCAGACTATTGTAATTGTCAAAATGCTTAGTAAACAATTATATTGTTTGACATACAAAGAACAAAGAAAATCTGAACTCACAAGAGAAAAGACAACTAACAGATACCAATCCAGCAATGACACAAGATGTATAAGTCATTAAAAAGAGGCTTTAAAGCATCTATTACAAACCTGTTCCAGGAAGTAAATACAGACATTCTTTAAATTAACAGAAAGACTGTCTCCACAAAGAAATAGATGAGATAAAGAAAAACAAAATGGAAATTCTAGACCTGAAAAATACAATAAAGAAAATAAAATTCCCTAGATGGGCTCAATAAAAAATGGAGCTGACAGAAGACTCAATAAACTCAAAGACACATCAATAAAAATGATCCAATCTAAAAAGAGAGAAAAATTAATAAGAGAGGAGGAAGTTTTGGTGACTTGTTGGACCATACCAAAAGTTCTGGTATTCATGTGATTGAAGTCCCAGCAAGAGAATTGAAAACACAAACAGGCTTAAGAAGTGATGCATGACAACTTCCCAAATTTGATGAAAGACATAAACATCTTTAAAATGCTTATCAAAATAATCTACATTTCAAAAGAAGAAGTCTCAAAGAAAATTAGGAAATATTTTAAACTGACTGAAAATAAAAATACAACATATCAGAATTTGTGGTATAGAGCCAAGTACTGTTTAGATGAAAATATATAACATTAAATGCTTTTATTAGAAAAGAAGAAATGTTTCAAATCAACACTTTAGAAGTCTACCTAAAGAAACTTAAAAGAGAGAGAGAGAGAGAGAGAAAGAGAGAGAGAGAGAGAGAGAGAATTATACATCTAAAGCCAGTGGGAGGAAGGAAATAATAACAAAATCAATAAAATTAAAATAAAATAGACCAGAGGGTAGTTTTTTTTTTTTTTTAAGATTTTATTTATTTGTTATTTGACAGAGAGAAACACAGCCAGAGAGGGAACACAAGCAAGGGGAGTGAGAGAGGGAGAAGCAGGCTTCCCACCTTGCAGGGAACCTGACGTGGGACTTGATTCCAGGACTCCAGGATCATGACCTGAGCTGAAGGCAGTCGCTTAACCAACTGAGCCACCCAGGTGCCCCTAAAGGCTAGTTTTAAAAGGCCAGTAAAATTAACAAGTCTTTAGCCACACTAAACATAACAAAATAGAAATGATATAAATCATCAATATCAAACACTAATGTGGGATATCATTGGAGAGTATATAGGCATTAAATGATATTAAGAAAATACTGCAAATAATTCTATGCAAACAAATATGGCAACTTACATGAGCTGCACCAGTTCTTTAAAATTGATAAATTGGGGCGCCTGGGTGGCTCAGTTGGTTAAGCGACTGCCTTCGGCTCAGGTCATGATCCTGGAGACCCGGGATTGAGTCCCACATCGGGGTCCCTGCTCAGCAGGAAGCCTGCTTCTCCCTCTCTCACTCCCCTTGCTTGTGTTCCCTCTCTGGCTGTGCTTCTCCCTGTCAAATAAATAAAATCTTAAAAAAATAAAAATAAATAAAATAAAATAAAATTGATAAATTAATAAAATTCACCCAGAAGAAATAGATAACACGAATAGTTCTATTCTAGAAAATTAAAGAAATTGATTTTATTATTAAAACCCTTTGGAAAAAAGAAATCTCTAGACCTAGATAGATAGTTTCACTGGTGAATTCTGCCAAACATCTAAAGAGAAAACAACAACAAACCTACACAATTTCTTTTGAGAAATAGAGGAGGAATCACTCCCCAAATCGTTTTATGAGATGACAATTACCCTAACTTCAAGACCAGATACAAACATTTCAAAAACAAGCAAAAAAACCTAAAGATAAACTTATTTCATGAATATAGAAATACACATCTTTAATAAGATACTAGTAAGTCAAAACTAGCAGTATATAAAAATAACACAACCATGATCAAGTAGATTTATTCTGAGAATGCAAAACTAGTTCAAATCTTGGAAACAAATCAATGTAATATACTGTATTACGGAGTAAAGAAAGGCCACATGATCACATCAACTGATCAAGTGCTCAAAAAGCACTTGACAAAATTCAATCCACATATATGATAAAAACACTCAACAAATTAAGAATTGAAGGGAACTTCCTTCACATGACAGAGATAATCCATATGAAATCTGCAGTTGATCGTATTTCAAATGATAAAAACTGAATTATTTCTCTCCCAAATCAGTACTAAGGCAAAGATGTCCCTTTTACCACTCTTTCACATCATATTGAATTTCTTAGTGCAGCAAGTAAAAAAAGGGGAAAAAAAGAATCTATAAGATGTACAGGTTGCAAAGGAAAAAATAAACTCTATTCACAGATTATGCTATTGTCTATACAGAAAATTTCATGAGAGCTTTAAAAAGCAAATTGAAAACCCAAATTAGAAAAAAAATCCCATTTATAATAGCTTTGAAGGAATAAAATATTTAGGTATCAATCTAAAACACCAGGTGCAGGATTTGTATGTTGAAAATTATAAACCTTGATTAACGATGTTGATCATGCCATAAGTAAATAGAGATATATATCACATTAATGGATTGAAATGCCTGATATAGTTATGTTAACTCTTTCCAAATTTGGGGCACCTGGGTGGCTCAGTTGTTAAGCATCTGCCTTCAGCTCAGGTTATGATTCTGGGGTCCCGGGATCAAGCCCTGCATCGGGCCCCTTGCTCAGTGGGAAGCCTGCTTCTCCCTCTCTCACTCTCCCTGCTTGTGTTCCCTCTCTAGCTGTGTTTCTCTCTGCCAAATACATAAATAAATAAATCTTTAAAAAACAAAAACAAAAACAAACCTCTCTCCAGATTTAATCCACAGATCTAATGCAATTCTACATAAAATCCTAGAAAGAAATTTTTAATGTACAAACTGATTCTACATTGTATAGGGAAAAGCAAAAGACCTGGGCAGTCAAAACATTAAAAAAAAAAGTACAAAGATAGAATACTCACATTATTTGATTTTTATAATTATTGTACAATTACAGTAATGACTATAATGTGATACTGGTAAAGTTATAGTCACATAAATCCATGGAACATGATAGAGTCAAAGAACTGACCCTTGCTTTCCAGATATGGCCAATTGATTTTTGACAAATATGAAAGACAACTAAATTGCCAAAGTATTGTCTACTTAACCATAAAATTGGGTTAATTGGACCTCCATATGTAATTAAATAAACAAGTCCATACAAAAATTATACATTGTACTTTATCAAAATTTTAAAAAATCCTCTTCTGCAAAAGACACTGTTAGAAGAATGAAAAGACAATGTGTAGACAGGGAGAAAATATTTGCAAACACTTATCTGACAAAAAACCTGTGCCCAGAATATGTTGTAATTACTCCCTTATACTTAAACTTTGTGTAGTAATATACTAGAGGGAAATACATAAAATTATTAACAACAACAAAGACAAAATAATGAAATCTCAATGGTAATGAAACAACAAGCTAGTCAAAAATGGGCAAAAGATTTGAACAGACATTTGCAAAGAGGACATATGTAAGGCAAGCAAAGACGCACAATATCAGGGCACTCAGGTGGCTCAGTTGGTTAAGCATCTGTCTTCAGCTCAGGTCATAATCCCAGGGTCCTGGGATAGAGACCTGCAATGGGCTCCCTGCTTGGCGAGAAGCTTGCTTCTCTCTCTCCCACTCCCATGCTTGTGTTCCCTCCTCTGTGTGTCTCTCTCTCTGTCAAATGAATAATAGAATCTTTAAAAAAGAGAGAGAGAGAGAGATGCACAATATCATTTATCATTAAGGAAATGAAAATTGAATCCACAGGAAAGACTGTCACACATCTATCAGGACAGCTATAGACAAAAGCAAAACAAAAACAAACAAAAAATACTGGCAATTTTACCAGTGCTGGCTTGGATCTGAAACAAGTAGAACTCTTGTGTGTACTCCTGACCATTCTGGAAAAACAGTTTGGCAATTTCTCAGAAAGTTAAACATATACTTATTATCTGCCACTGTGATTTCAATTTTAGGTGTTTACTAGGTCAAAACTTATATTCATATAAGAACCTGTCTATGAATGTGTATAAGCAGACCTATTTGTCACTGATGCAAAGTGGAAACAACCCAAATATCCTTCAACAAATAAGTGGGTAAACAAACTCTGGTAAATCTATACAAGGAATATTAATAATCCTATACTGCTACTAATAAAAAGAAACAAACTACTGGTACATGAAGCAGCATCAACACATCTCAGAGGAAGGATACTGAGCAGAAAAGCCAGCCTCACAAGGTTGTATACTGTACAAGCCTATCTATGTGACACTCTGGAAAAGGTACAACTAGAGCAATAAAGAACAGACAAGGGACTTTAGGAGATGTTGAGGATGCTGAAACTGTTCTCTATCATAATAGTGATGATCTCAATCTGCCTATGTGTGAAAACTCAGGGCTGTACAGCATAAAAAGCCAACATTACAGCTTTTGTATAGACATATATACAGTGGAATATTACTCAGCCACAAAAAAGAACAAGATCTTGCATTTGTCTCAACATAAATAGACCAGTAGCACATTATGCTACATGAAATAAGTCAGACAAAGACAAATACCACAGGATTTCACCATGTGATTATACGGGGAATCTAAAAACCAAATGAATAAAGAAACACACCAAAAAAATAGACTCTTAAATATAGAAAACAAACTGGTGGTTGCCAGAAGGGAGGTGGGCAAGGGGATAGGTGAAATAGATAAAGGGAATTAAGAGATCCAGACTTCCAGTTATGAAATAAGTAAGTCATGGAGATGAAAGTACAGCATAGGGAACATAGTTGATAATATTGTAATGATACTTTATGGTGACAGATGGTCATGATGCTTATTGTGGTGAGCACTGAGTAATATACAGAATTATTGAATCAGTATGTTGAAAAAATGAAATGAATATAAATCATACATTAATTATACTTCCCAAACCCCCAATTTTAGTGTGTATTAATTTAACAAGTAAAATTTTTGAAAACATCTGGGTCTATAGAGGAGTAAAAATATCGTTCATTTGTTCCCAACATTTTACTCACATTCCAGGAACATCTGAGATATTGTCAATATTATTTTGTTCATATACCATACCGTGGGAGGAGTAGGAGTGTGAACAACAGTTGTCTTAGCATCAGGGCTCAAGGGCTAGGTCAACACTTGGACATCATGTATATCATGAGCAGAACAGCCCTTGTTGCACACCTCCAGGGTTCACATGAAAACCACAGTGGTGTTGTCCCTTGGAGTGCCCCGGACTATGATTGCCTTGCTATAACAAAACAACACCCCCTACATTTACCCTCCTCACACAAATTGCTTATATTAATTCAGGTGTTATAAGTAGTGTAACTTCATTTATTTCGGACTCTATTGTTTATTTGAAATGCCAATTTTGGAAGAGGTCATACTCATTCCAATGTACTATATTGATATGCATATCAAGTAATGTTTGTCTCTTTAGAAGTCTTTTTTCTGCTTTATTTTTTAATGTGACAGAGAAGACACTAAATGCATAGGGAGAGTCAAGTGGGCTGTTTTGACTATAAGAGTGTCTTACAGAAGTTAGAAGCTTATAGTAGCTTAGAAGTCTAAGATAGCTATCATTTTCTTGTCTGCAAAATAGTGATAACTACATACCTTATGGGGTTGTGGAGGGTTAAATTAGGAGGAAAAAGGGCTTTGTATGCTATATACTTCCAACATAGAAACTGTTTTAGTGGGAAGTTAGAGGCACAGGAACACTGGAGGAATTCACATTTTTTACTATTTTATTTTGCCTAGGGCTGGAACAGTAAGTCTAAACTGATCCAGTTGTAAAGAAAGCTCTATATTCCATGACCTCAGGTAATGATTATCAGACCTGCATCCTGGTCTCTTCAGTGGGCTGGTGGCTATTTGCAAAGCCAGCTAAGCGTTATTTGACCCTAAAATAATAATAATAATAATAATAATAATAATAATAATAATAATAATTAATAATAACAATAAATTGTAAGATCAAATAAGAAAATGCCTCTTCCTGACTTGTAACCCTTCCAAGTTGTGAAATCCTGTTCAGTCTAACCCTGAAAGTGATTCCCATGGTGTGATACACTCTAGAACAATTAACTGATTACTGCTGTTCAGAAAATGTAGTCTTTGGCACAATAATAGCCACCTCTTCCCAGCGAGAAACAGTCTTGTTTATCATTATTGGTTTTGATTCTTCTGAGAGTCTTTGATGCACATGACAAGGCTCATATCCAAGCCAATTTGAATTAATGTCTTTGATAAGAGTCCATGAAACACTGGCAAGTGCTTTCCAAAAATCAGAATCCCTTACATCTTCCTCTATGTCCTCACTTCTGCTTCCAGTGAAATTACCTAGAATTAAATATCCATACTGACCAGAAAACAGCTCCTTTTATACAGTTACAGACAGTTTACCTACTGAAACGTAATCGGATAGAATAACAGAGTCCTAATTTTAAAGCTGGAAGTAATGAAACAAATCATGGTTTTGGAAAAAAAATAACCATTTCTTAAATTTATTTGAAGAGCATACATGTCGTTTCTTCCACCTTTTAGCCAATATACCTTGCTTAACCCACCTCATCTCCTTCTTTTCCCAAATACAATCTTTTAGCAGTCATACCTAAATCCCTTGTCCTTGCAGTGTTTCCTTATGTAATTACTTCTTACCCTTTGAAAAAAAGTGAAACCATTGTACTCACCCAAATTTAGAGCAGCTTGTCCACCTCTGGTCTTGTGTTAACATCACTCAACTAGATCATCTTTTATGTATATACTTCACTCATCAGTGAAATCAAAGATCTTCAAAGGAGGCAGCTTGTTGGAGTAAAATGATACTTTTATTGGAAGAATATTAATTTTGTAATTGACTCCTTGCTTTGCCCCATTTTAAGAGTGTAAATGTAGATTAGTATGTAACATCTAAAAGCCTCTTTTACCCACTTATGAGAAGAAACAAGATTGTTACGGTGGCTGATAATAGTAGATATATATAGTGATGTTTGTTTCTTCCTGCTATCTTTATATTATCTCAAGAAGGAATTTTATAGAGGTGGCTCAAATCTACCTTCAGACTGGCAGACATACTGGTGAACATTATGTGCTGAATACTTTTAGACCAGGGACACTTCCCTCGTTCTCTACCATTCCCCATTGCATGTGCATGGTCACCATATGCTTATTATGTCACTTGCCTACTCTTTGTAGGCATTTGCATTTGATAGAATCCTTAGATCAAGTGTTTCATACTAGATACTGAATTTAATACATAAATGAATAATTGGTAAAGAAGAACCACTTTCTCCATGATGCATGTTTCTATTGTGGTGTAGGGCCACATTCTTTAACTACCAAAGCAATATGTATTCTAGGACAGTCACTGATTTCATTTGTCACTTTATTGTCAGAGTCAGAGGAGTGAATTAAAGCTGGAGCTGTCATTGTCATTTTTTGAGAACATTCCTTTTCCAAGCCCAGTTTATTGTTTGCTCTTTCACTGGATAGAAAAGCATTTCTTAAGATAAAATGTGGTCTTTGCCTTTCCTCATGACCTTCCCTTTTCCTGATACATCAGGATAACTTTTCTACAAATGGAGACTTCCAAAAGTTACATTCATCATCTTTTTTTTTTTTTTTTTTTTAATGCATGACACTTATGTTCAGTTAGAGGAGAGAATGGGTCACAAACCAAAGGAGTCTGCTGTGTGTTGACAGAACTACCAGGAATGGAAAGTTCCTCTCAACTTTCAGAAAGTCCTAGTCATATAGATATATGCTTTGCATATCCTTTTGCAAGGTCACTGCTAGTTTATAAGGTATCTTGTTTGAGTTTGAAAATGATGCCACTTCTTGGTGGATACAGAATGGCTTGGCATGGGTGGATCCCATGGGCCAGTCGCCCGTTTATGGTTAACAGCTTGTAACAATATACATGGGGGCTCTAGTGGTGAAATTATATATACTTTTTATTTTTATATCTTCTTTACACCTTTCTGTATTTTTGCTTTTCCTTTTTTCTCATTAAGGAAGTTGCTTATCTCTGTGTTCAGGGAAGAAAACCAAAAGAACTGCTAAAATAAAGGAAGATGTATTCCCATAGCATCACACCCAATCTTATGGCCTGAGAAAGGATCTCCCTGTTTGAAGGAGTCATAAGGAGAAGGAGATATAGGGGAGTAAGGCAGGGGATCAGAGACCTGAGCAAGGGTATGGGTGGGTTCCACTAAGAAGGGCTTTGAACTTTCTGGGCAGATTCCTAGGAGGATAAAGAAATGTCAAAGAAATAATAGCTGTGACTAAAGCAGAGAGGCTATTTATAGCCTCTCAAATACCCCATATCCTTATTGGGACAGTAACTGCTCCCCCAAATAAAACCTGGAGGCTACAGAGAGTGGTGATGCTAGCAAGATCAAGGAGCATCTCAGTGGTGACATCTGTGGGTTAATGTCTAAAAACCAGACCACCACTCAACCAAAAAATATTCTTCAATACTAAGACCCACTGAAGTATGTTTCAACTCTAGGAAATGAGGGTCCTGGGAAGTGATCCAAAAAAAACTGTGGCTAAAGGTTCTACCAGTGCATTGAGATATTATCTAAAATATAATGAAATGCAAATTCTTTGAACACAAAGTGATATTCAGGTACATCTTTGTCTTTGGGTGGCGATTGTCATCACCTAGAAGATCTAGACTGGAAGTTGATTACCAAGGAGTGCCCGACATACTTACCTCTCATACCCCAGCAGGGTCCCTCTCAGAGTGTAGGTATTTATTCCCAGACAGGATAAACTCCAAAAATAAGTAATGATTGCCTGTGTTTTCCCCACCTTCACAGCGATATGGTCTTGGCACTATAAATCAGGAGAAGACTTAGCCAATACAGGCAGTATGTCCTTGGCCAGCTTGTGGAAGAGATGTGCTTGGGACAGAGGATATTTCAGATGCCACAAACATGCCCCAACCTTCATCTTCTTTTTATTGTGGTAATAACACTTAACATGAGATCTACCCTCAACAAATTTTTAAGGGTCTGAAACATATTATTAACTAGAGGCACGATGTTGTACAGCAGATCTCTAGAATTTATTCTGGTTGTATAAGTGAGATTTTATTTTTTTCTGTCCTCAGGCTGTGGTTACAGCCACCTCTTCTGTTTAGAGGAAGGCTCTAGCTCAAAAAAGAAACCCTGTTTCGGTTGTCTTCAGTGCTGTCCTCCGCCACCATGTCCTGGCCCTGGAACATCGTCCTGACCAGAAAGGTCTAAAATGTCTTCACATGGGTGCCCACCACAATGTGCGTATTGCAGCATCTGGAATTCTGGGAGAACAAACCACAGTGTGTATGTGTGTGTATACACCTCAGACTTTTCTTACAGGCAGAGAAAAGATTTTGCTGCCTCTCAAAGTGACAGCCATTGCAAGAAACTCTAGTGACCTAGTCATGAAAGGCCATGGGCCTAGTGGCCAGAGAGAACTTGTTGAATGCCATATTCTCTGCCCAAAGCTGGGCAGGTGGCCTCTAGGTGACAATCATAGACACTGACCTAGATACAGACCTGAAAAATACATGAAAACAAGGTGAAAATCTTTACCTCTGTTTTGATTTCTCCCTTCTATGCCTCTGCACTCCCTAGCAGGATGGGAGGCGAATACAAAGGATAGAGGTGAAAATCAGTAGGATTTCACTATCTCTGTCTGTAACCAAGCTAGTTTGGGGAACTGCATCTACTCACAACATGAAAACATATTGTCTAGACCAAAGTAATTTAATTCCATTCAAATTCAAGTGAGGGCCCCCTCTGATGAAGTTTCAGTCTCTGTCAAAAGAGGAAGTGACAGCTGGGGGAGTGACCAGGTACTCAGTTGAATCACCACATTTCCATAAGAATGGATGTCCCTTAGTGATTTACAGAGCACCAGAACCTAGCCTTGAAGCTGGGGGGGTGGGTTAGGAGGGGGGGTGGTGTGGGGAGGTGGGTGGTGGTGATAAATATGCAACAAAAACTGTGCAAACAGGGCGCCTGTGTGGCTCAGTGGGTTAAGCCTCCACCTTAGGTCATTATCTCAGGGTCCTGCATCAGACTGCAAGGGCTCTCTGCTCAGTGGGGAGCCTGCTTCCTCCTCTCTCTCTGCCTGCCTCTCTGCCTACTTGTGATCTCTCTCTCTGTCAAATAAATAAATAAAACCTTAAAACACACACACACACACACACACACACACACACACACACACACACAACAAAACTGTGTAAACAGATGGAGGGAAAGAAATAATCCCTGCTCCTCACCTTCCTTTCTGGGTGTGGGAAGATTCTGTTGGCATGCAGGTGGCCTGGAAGGCTGAGCTCCTGTTGCCCTAGACCAAGTGGCAGATGAGGCCAAGTTGCTGAAGAGAACAACACATTTTACTAAGTCTGTGAAACCTATCATTGTTCATAATGTCATACCATGGGAAATTGGAAAAGCAGAATTAATGCAGACTTTCCTAGAGAAATGTCTACTGTCCTTAAGAAGCAATTGCATAGCTTAGGCTATCCCATTTCAAAGAAATAAAAAAATCACAGAAAAACATAGACCCCTTAGAAAATATCCAGCAGTTCTCTGTATTCGCAGGCAAATGCAATATATTATTTTTGATTAATTTAGCACTCCTCTTCTTTCTCCATCTCTCTGTCTACATCTCAGTTCGTTTTAAAATCACATCTTATGATTTGATGAGAAAAGTGAAGTTTATGTTCTTCAGAAGCCTTTATTTGTTGTCATGAAAGTAATGCATTTGAATAAGCCATTTTCAAGTCATAATGCCAAATCTAATATATATGTTTTCCCACTTGACCCAAAGTCCACTTGCAATTTCCAGTATGTGATATAGCAAAAATGTGTTTCCCTTATGGTCTAAAAGTTGCAAATTCCATAAAGTTCTGTTTTAGAGGAAATGTGTGGAAAGATAAGGTCCTTTTGAGATCAAATCTTGTGTTGTGTTCCATTATAAACAGATTTTGTTTGTTAAAGCAGTGATACCTGGCAAATAGCACCAGAAGCCTGTCTCTATGGAGGATACAAGTCGAATGTGGACACCATCAACTGAAAAATATTTAGTAAAAGCTTACATATTCTTGGGAGCCTGCTGAAGTATTTTTCATCTGTGCAAACTTCTGACTTGACTCCATGGGAGTCACATGTGAATTTGGGAGAAAAATTTAAAAAGTATGGACCGGAGACAGTGGGTGGTAGAATTATCACAGGGTGTAACCTTCCTGAGGAGAGAAACAAGGAAAGAATATCTTACAGAGGATGATAGCTGTCCTTCCTGGAAAGAGAAAGACATCTGTCTTTGGGTTTAGATCATAAATAATTTCCCTCCAGTTAATTATTTACTCCTTAGTCTTAACAATTTTGATGAAGACAGTCATTGAATATCTGTTTTCTAGTTTTGGATTTCAAATGATAAATAATTATATCTTTTCCCTATCATCCTTGTTTTTTTCAAAATTATATATTTCTTTTTATTTTTTAAAAAGATTTTATTTATTTATTTGACACAGAGAGAGAGATCACAAGTAGGCAGAGAGGCACCCCAGGACCCTGAGATCATGACCTGAGCCGAAGGCAGAGGCTTTAACCCACTGAGCCACCCAGGTGCCCCCAAATTATATATTTCTTATTGAAAATAAAATTTCTTTTGTTCCCAAATATTGTGCCATTTATAGTAAGCATACTTAATTAATTAAAAAGAAAAAAATGTGATAGCTTTTGGTAGTGATTAAGCAAGGACTCAAAATTCCTAAAACATGTACGGGAAAGAACCCACAGGGCCTCAGCCTCTGGCTCATGGATTGCATAATCCCCAGCAGCACGAGTAAGTCTGGTCATACCAGGAATGGAGTCTCCTGGAATTGTGCAATGTGGTAGCCCTGATCATTCTTAGGTGAGGGTCAGCAAATTATTGTAGGTATCATGCCCATGGCTTTAAGAGTAGCTTAAGGAGCACAGGGTCAGTCAGGATGGAGAACTAGGCCACTACTTGCTATCTCTTCCTTTACACTGATTTCTGTTTTAGGGCCAGTGTCTTTCATGATCCAGAAGTAAAGGAACCTCTCTATGGTCTAGGTTGTGCCTCTGGGTCACCTGGGCCTCTTAGATGGAAACTCTCCGAGCTGAGAAAACCCTACTCAGAAGAGACTTGGTGAGTGTCGCAGTGTTAGTTTATCAAGCCACATTTGTTTTCTCAGGGATAGCATATGCCCAGACCCTGTTTCTCTTGGAGAATGAATACATGAACATTCAGCATAATGCCTGTCAAGTTCTGATTTAGAGAAAGAAGATACTGTTTGTAGATGTTTCAAATTATTTAAATCAAAGTCATTAATCTCTGGCCCAGTCAGACTCAAGAGTCTTATTTGAATGTTGCATTCTGCCATTGCTCAGAATTTTTTGTTTCTAGGGAGCACTGAGAACATGGAAGTTGCTGACTGGATGCTCCAGCACAGCTTGCTAAGCTCTTGGAGAACTAGTCACCATGACAGAACATGGCTGTAGGCCCTTTCATACAGTGTCTTAAATTTTATGACTTAGGGAAGAGAAGTAACTTTTAGACCTTTATCTCACAGTATTCAAGATGTCAAAATCAGGAAGAAGATGATCACCCATAACACAGAAATAAGTTTGTGCATAACTTACTTAGCATCTTGTGTGAAAAACAAACACACATAAATACAGCTCACTATTTGGGATTTTTTTTTTTTAATGGAAGAATTGAGTGTAGTAGAATAATAGGAGAGCAGGTAATTTTAAATTTTCTCTATTTTCTTATAGTTTTGTAATCTTTTAGGATTATCTTTAAGAAAAAGAAGTAATAATATGAGAGAAACAAGGAGTAATCAAGATCTCATAGATATGAAGCAGCTTTGAAAAGGCAACTCTTTATTGGGGAACTATAAATGCTTACAGCAGTGTTATTTTTCATGATGCATCTATATAATTTTTAAATGTGACTTGGAAGGTGTGAGTCCAAGAGATTAGTTGCTTCTATGGAGCCTCTGGAGATATTACAGTGATTATTTTGTTGCAAAAAAATCTGAGGCAGCTGAGGAAACTCAAACGGCACAAGGAAACAGGAAACTTGTTTTTCTTGTTCTCTCTGAACCAAACCAGCAGCCATTTGCTCTTTTTCATCTCATCTGGAGTAGTGGGGAGGAGCAGATAGGGCAGGGCTGGAGCCCTGTCAGTCATTTGACCTTTCCTGTCTCAGCGAGAGAGCAGTGAGTAGTGGTGGACAGGGCAGGGTTGGGGCCTGGGAGTTCTCTGCCTCAATTTCACTAACTATATTTTTTTGCAGGACAGTTAGACTTTCCATTCTCAATATAATCTGGAGGATCAAAGGGTAACTGCCTATGTTTTTCTATAAGATCATAAGAAATTCAACAAATTAAATTCTGTATGTCACTGAGGGATCACATTTTTTCAACTTGAAAATCTGTTGTTGGAAATCTTACTCCGATGTGTGAATTTATTTCTGTGTTTCAATTCGGAGAGTCTTGCAAAATCCTTGATTTTCTTATGTTCTCTTTCCCTCCTTCTCTCCCATTCTTTCCTTTCTTCTTTCTTTTTGTATTATTTGGTCCATGTAAGACTTTGTGGGACCTCTATGCATAATTCTGAATCTGACTTTTTAAGAAGATTGAAAAAAAAAATTGTAAAGGTAACTCAGTGGGGTCCTATCCTGCAATGAAGCCCAGGGATGGTTTTCCTTCTAATGTCTAAGTTCAGCAACCATCACACCTCACTTTACCTCCTTATCCTTCTTATCTTTTTTCTTTTCTTTATTCATCAAAACTCAAATCCAAAATAGAAATAAATCTAGTAAGTTGTCAGTTTTAATTAAGTGTTTCAAATGGTTGAGTTTTTATTTCAAAATACACTGTAATAAACCAAGGTTTTTCCTTTTTGTATACATGATTTTAAACATAGACTAAATCAAGATCTAGGCCAAATTCTCAAGTCCTGGCCTGTCAGTGTCCCTCTGATTGTCAGGGAAAGGGCGTGTGGGGAGAGGAGAGAAAATGGATCCTTACCTCAAACCAGCATGGCACCACTTGGAGCACAACTGGAATAATGAGGCTTGGTGGGGGTGATTGGAGGCCACTGGGAACATTATTATTACTTTCAAAACCCCTCTTTCAATAATTTTATATGGTTAAAAACATATTCCTTTATCTTAGAATCTGTTGGTTACAGATGTGCCCAGAAAGGAACCCCAGTTTAACTGTAAGTAGTTCATATTCAAATATGAACTAGTCTTCTAGCCTGATAGGTCCTAGGTCCTAGGTCCTTGCCTGATAGAAAGCTCTTAAAGGCTGGGAAGGAAATATGCATACACATTTTCAAAGTCTGAACAAGATTGGGTAAAAAGGTGGGTTATTGATAAGGAGAGAAAGAATTGCCTCATATGTGCACTTATGGTAATGTGTGGCCCTGACAGCCGCAAGCATGGTCCGAAGAAGGAGGGGAACTTGTTTTCAGCACACTTGCACTTCTTCCACTACCCTTCCTCTATCATCGAATCCAAACAAACAAGGCCTAGGGCAATCACGCAGCATGCCTGGTATCCTCTCTCTCTCCCACCAGCTTGGTCTCCCCAACCATCACAAGCCTATATAATACACCCTCCCTGCTCCCAACCACTAACATGCTTATCTACTCGACAGTCTACATGGATCTAAGAGCAGAATTCTCACTAAATGGAAAATAAAACAGAATAAAAATTTCTTCCCCCAGTATTTCCATTTGCCTCAACACATGAAACCTTTCTCCGTTGACAGGATAGAGCCATGTTTAGTCCAGGTGGCGTCTGCTTCATCCCTCAGAGCACACCCCGTCCTTTAGCGATGCTCCAAGTCCACTGGTGCTGATACCCCCTGAACAGAAAAACAGCAACACATGCAGCAACCACAGGTGGTAGCTCAAGTGTGAGTAAGCATGTTCATTTTCTCGTATTCATTAGTGATTTCCTCAGCTCAGGCCTGGCCCACATAAATGCCTCAGATTTTGCCTGCTGTGAAAGTTTGCTCTAGTTTTATTAAAACAGGCTCCCAGTTTTTGAAAGTTTATAAATATTCAGTTAAAAAAGACCGGCATGAGGGGCGCCTGGGTGGCTCAGTAGTTAAGCATCTGCCTTTGGCTCAGATCATGTTCCTGGAGTCCCAGGATCAAGCCCCACATCGGGCTTCCTGCTCTCCAGGAAGCCTGCTTCTCCCTCTCTTACTTCCTCTGCTTGTTTTCCCTCTCTAACTGTGTTTCTCTCTGTCAAATAAATAAAATCTTCAAAAAAGAAAAAAGCAAAATTTAAAAAAAGACTGCTGTGAATTTGGGATCCTCTTGCATGTGTGTTTTTGTTTGTTTGTTTTCTTTTCTTTTCATTAACAGTGGCCTTGAGCTTATCAACCAAATCTTTAGTTAGCAAATTCTATAAGGGGCTTTAAAAATCTATTTTCCCCATTGCAGCTTCCTTGTAAGCTAAAAGTGCCTCTGGTCATTATCATTCCAGGTTCCTCTTCTATTCTCTCATGTGGGTCCAGATGCAGGATTCATTTTCAGGGAAGGTTCTGTTTTTGATGACAATAAGAGCAGTGGTTCAGGGGTGCCTGGGTGGCTCAGTGGGTGAAAGCATCTGCCTTTGGCCCAGGTCATGATCTCAGAGTCCTGCAATCAAGCCCCGCATTGGGCTTTCTGCTCAGCGGGGAGTCTGCTTCTTCCTCTCTCTGTCTCTCTGCCTGCTTCTCTGCCTACTTGTGATCTCTCTTTCTGTCAAATAAATAAATAAGATCTTAAAAAAAAAAACCCAAACACTTAAAAAAAAAAAAAAATAACAGTGGTTCATGAGATGGTACTCTCCCACAACCAGCTCTGGACCCTGGTCCACTGCAAGGAGTCTGTTTCTCAGAAATGATTCCTGCCCTTTCCATGGGCTTCTATTGTGGTCCTGTTCTTCCTTTCTCCTGAACCCAGTGCTCCAGCTCAGGAGATGATCTAATAGACTGGCTTAGTACTCATCCAATATGATACAGCTACTTGAGTCGTCAGGGGTCACTGGTCTCTTCATGGTGGCCAGGAGATATGTGTTTTTGGCGAGAGCCTTGTTGCTGGTTTTAGCCAGAGCACCTGGGCCACTGAACAAAGGCATAGCAACTTGAAAGAAGGTGACATTTTCTGGACCCTTTCCTTCAAATGAGCCTGTAGGAGTGACAAATGAAGATTCTTACCAGCATATTTTTTTCCCTAACTTATTATGGTGTTCATTTAAATTGTTGGAGCTTCTTGCCTTATCTTCTTTACTAGTTAGTGATCTCTTTGGGTAATATTGTGATATTCCAGTGCCTAGTACAGTACCTTTCTGACAGAACAGTCTTGATAAACACTGAGGGAACTAAATTTAATAAATTGAGAGAGCCACTCATTTGAGTTTCTAATACAAAATGGCCTTGGCTATTCTGTTTTAAAATATTTAGCAGTTCAGTTAAAAACGCCCCTGTGAATCTTTTATGACATCATTTATCTTTCTATTTCTTTTCAGCTTTAAATTGTCCTGCCAGATTTATTTGCTGTGGTATTCGGTTTCTGTGTCTGCCCAGTCTTAGTCCGGCTCTTCTAATGTAATTCAGCCTTTTTACTGCAAGACTCAGACTGGAATATTAAATCAACATTTGCCATTAAGACTCCACATTTATCTATGGGATGATGATTGGATTCATCTTTTGGAAAGGAATGTATATAAATACATCTTCTCTAATAATTTCCAAAGATAATCCACCCCACTTCATGATTCTTGGAAGTGTGGACTCCGGCACTGAGAGTTGCTTTCCTCTGGGCTACCCTAACATATCCTGTCATTTCATTACCGCCACCATGTACATTTCTGATGCTTGCTGTCAAAAAAAAAAAGTTTCAGAGCCATGCTGCATTGTTTGCCATTTTTATTAAAAGCAGAATCTGATCAATGATGTTCCAATTATGAAGGTAAAAGAGGAGAAGATAATCAGACTTTGAATTAAATCACATCTAGACAGGCCTGTAGTTGAGGGCACTAATAATATATTACATACGTATTTGTGCAGAGCATGCCAGAAGAGAATTCCACATCATTAACAAAGTTCTCTATCGATCCCTCACAATCTGGCAACTGTAACCAGCAAGGTGCAGAATCAAGTCTTCCTCGCTGCTGAATATGTATCATCATGGCTCATGCAAGTCCCTTCTCTGCCTGTAGGGTCTGCTGGCCTCACAGCTGCTGGGAGAGCAGAATGAGGGTTTGCACGAAGGCTCTTCAAGTCATTTCTCTCCCAGACAGGGAGCTTGCATTTTAAACACTACTGCACACAGAGCTTGAAACTCTTTCCCAGAGTCAGTTCTCTTGGCTCACTACAGAGAACAGAGAGAAATAGGTCACCCTGAAAACAACCACAGCCAGTCTCCAGGAAGTCATGGGCTGAATGAGGCATGTGTGGTTGCTACCAGCTCTCTCTGCTACGGATGAGAGGCCAAGTCTGGACTTCTCAGCTGGGAGCCGAGTAGGGTCAGGAGGAATGGGAATGTAACACCGTCTACTTTGGTGAACGAGATTTTTCATTTTTAAAAGTACTTTCAAAATTCTCTGAGCCGTTTTTTAAAATAAAATGTGTTACAGCAATTCTTCATATAGTCCTGGGTTTGATCCTTGCAACACACAGTTAACAAGAGGCTGTGTATGGGCTCAACACCTGGGTGCTGGCGCCAGTCACACTTTCTCCTTAAACTCCAGCTGGACTGGCTATCAGCTGTGTGATGGGGGACAAGCTTTTTAACCTCCCAGGCTTCATTTGCCTTATCTGTAAAATGGAAGAACAACAGTATCAACCACATAGGGTGCTTGTGAGAAATGCATATATAAATATATGCAAAGCACTGAGGGACAGGCCCGGCACAGAGTAAGCCTCCACAGTAATCATTACTGGAATTCAGGAGAGCTGGGGTTACTCGCATCTGATGTCACTGACGATGGCAGTTGGACCCTCATTTCCCCCATGATCTATGGCTAAGCAGCAGCAGTAGGCTTTGATGTCTGTAGACAAACCATTGTCCCTTGTTTCTCTGAAGTGTTGGATGGTAAGCGCTTGGTGCAGCAGATATGAAAAACCTTCCCCAGATCCTTTTGGAAGGCTGAGAGGAGTTGAGGTTTATTAGCAAATATATTGTTCAGTCTTTGTTAGATTATCTAATCTAAAACCCATTTTAGATAATCAAAATTATTATCAAAGATGTATTGAGAATCTGCTATGTGCAAAGCTTTGATAGAGACTCTGAAACAAGAAACTGATGTTACACATGGTTCCCATCCACCTGTCAACAGTTCTGCATATGAACAGATGTTGCTGACAACAGGTGCTAGATAGAGAGCACAGGGGTCCATCTGGGAGGGAGCAGCCTGCCCAGAACCATGTCTTTTCTTGGATGCAATGGAATCAGAAATGCTGTATTTAATCTGATAGTGGACCTGACACCATAAGGCCAGAACAGTGCTGAAGACAGACTTTGATCCGTTATGGAAATGATCATCCTAGGGCTTCTGGGGAAGTTAGGGGCCAGAAACTTCCCTAGAAAAAAACTATTCAAAGTAAGCTACTCCTTTCTGTATATAATACATATCTGTCAGGTGATCAAAAATGGCAAATATCACTGCATGTCGTGGGACACACAGCAATGTGTGACTCAATTCCCTATACTTGACAACCTGTTGTCTAATTAGAGAGCTATATCACTTATGGGTTTAAAGACTCCAAGTATGATACAGAAAAATACACGTAACGAATATCTATTTTTTAAAAGTGCCACATTAGCTAGGATATAATAGAAACACATACATCCCAAAATTAATAGACATTCTTCCCCATCTGAGACCTGCTTTCTCAGAGAGGAGGGGGACGTGGAAATAAAGGAAATATTTTTTCAGGCTGCAGGAGGTTCCTTCAGTGAACAGGAAACAAAACAAAAAGCCAGATAAGTTTAAGGATTCCCTTTGCTTCTCAATAGCCTCTTTTCTGCTCCATTTTCTGCAGTGAAAGGGTCATTCCTTGTCATTTTAAGCCCAGCCTTCCACCATTAATTACCCCTCTAGGTTTTTATTTACTTTTCACTGTAGAGAGAAAGGAATCGGGAAATAAGGGATTTCTTGTTGGGAAGGGCCATTGTGTAACTATGCTACAGACTTCCAACCCTGCACCACCTGCCCGAGAGACAGAAGAGAAGGGAGGAGGGTGGCAAGGAAAATAAAGGGGAGGAGAAAAGTGGTTAAAAACTTAATTTAATATACTACACTAAAGATGCTGAAAAATACATTTAGTTCAGACCCTCCACCACTGAGTACTGTGAAGTAGCATTTAGCTCTAATAGGGTTTCTGCTTCATCAGGTACAATAATTATTTTCCTTAATTTGCCTTGGACATTCTGTATAATGATCTCCATGTTTGGGGGTGGGGGCTCTTTTTGTAAGCGAAAACAAAAAGCAAGTGTGTGATTTGCTTCACCTCCTATGTCTGGCTTGCCTTCCTTTTCACAGGCCTTAAAATGTGTCTTCGCCCTCTCTCTGTCATCAGCATGAATTTCTTGACATTGTAGCCATCCATCTCCACCCTCCTATCCCTGTCCCCACCTGCAATCTAATTGGCACTTTGCCACCTCTACCCTTTTCTTTAAAACTGGATCAGTTTTCCTGCAACTTGCAAGAATATTCAGTCCCCTGCAAGAAACCCCAGAGAGGCTGATCTTGAAAATGTGCAAATGTATTATTTAAAAAATGATATTGAGATCAAACTGCGATGTGTGTTTATATCTTTTTGATCTCTATTTTTGTCCTTTATTAACTATCCCCTTACCCTGTTTCTCCAAGTGTTAGCTACAGATTTTCAATCACACCCACAGGCAAAGCCAACCCGCAGGGAAGCTCTCAGCAGTGCCCTTCCAGAACCAGCCCAGCAGACGAAAGGCAGATGGAAAATTCCAGGGGTTCTGATCTGAACATTTAAATGATCATCTAGCGTAACACAAATCTACAAGATATGTATTTTTAGTTTCCTATGCAGAGCAATAGAATTGAGACAGTGCAGAGGACCCTGGTGAGTATGTTGCACGGAAAATGTGTTGCAGGAGCTACAGAGAGAAGAGGGTGAATTTGGAGAGACCCTGAAAGGAACTAAGGGCAGCAGAAATGCTATTTATAATCATTCCTTCTGCTGTCTTGCACTATGTCATTGCAAATTGTACTCACCACCACTATTTTATTTTGTTTTGTATTTTAACCTTCCCCTGGGTACAGAAGTACCCGTAAGGGCCCCTGGTTTTGCATCCATCTGATAGATCCTAACTGACTCAGGGCCAAAAGAACAAATCAGGTGCGATGCCCGAGCCGCCTCCCTCACTTCCGAGGAGACTTCTGTTTGCACTACTTTGTATTCCAAAACATGTTTACTTATTACCTAGCAAATAAGACTACTTTTTGGAATACATTCATTATTTCAATATTTAGATACTATTCAAGGACAAAACTTCAAAAATATTTTCAAATAGCTGTCAGTAAACTTGATGCTAGTCAACAGACGATTATATATACCATAATATAGGATTTATGCTATTTAAAATTCTTCAAAGTGTACCTTCTGCATCCTAAAATGAAGAATAAGAGAGAATAAGATACACCAAAAGTTATTTCTATGTCTGCAGGCTAGCCAGCAAGTCCAGTCCTAAGTGATTTTTTTCTGCTGCACTCACCAACCAATGACAACTGAAAACATTTTCCCAGAGCCAAGACTCGTGGCTGGGAGTAAGAATAGTGTTATAGTATACTAGAAGGACATTTAAAGCAGAGAAGATGTTATGTATTAAGTCTTGCTTCCATTTTCACAATAAGAATACCATGGCTTCCAAAACAATGCCAGATCCTCCTAATGGGGAGTAATGGGAGGAATTTGAAACAGGAGCCAGTTATAGAATATTTGAAGATGTACTTCTCAGTAGCTTGTTTGCTCATACTTTAGAATGTGTAACTTTTCCTCGCTCCATACATATCTTTATTTTTTATTATTTCACTGGTTGGGTCTTTGGCTCCTGTATTCTGAGAGAGACTCCTAAAAAAGAGGCCATTGAAATATGGAGGTATCACTGAGTAAAAGGGATTGGTTTAAAGAGAGAGACAAGTTCCATCTCTTTATCCCTTCTTTTATTTCAAATCCTTCTACCCACCCATTCATCTCATCTCTTAGACCTTTCAGATACCGTTTAACTGCTATGAAGTTCTCTGAATCACAACTACACTTATACTTGGCTATGCATTTCAGAAGAAGCAAATAAGCAGCGTATATTGATCATCTCCATGTGGTAAGTGTGGGGCATGACCCTTTACATGTGTGAACTCATAGTATATGTACGATAATTACATGAAGTGTGTGCTGTTATCCCCATTTTTTGGTGATAATACCCATCTTCCCTCTTAACTTCCCCATGCTGATGAGCAAGAACACATAGTACCACCAGCTTCTCTATCTCAATAAATGACATCGCCAGCAACACTTGAGGCGCTCTCCTTGGTACCTGTCTTTCTTTCACCCCCCACATCCAATCTATCAGTCATATCAACTCTGCCTCCAGAATATATCCCAAACACTGCCACTTCCCTCTAGCCACATGGGTACCATCTTGGTTCTGTCCACCATCATTGCCCATCTGACTTGTAGATAGTCTTCTTCCTGATATGCCTGCTCCATTTTTGTCTCACTATAATGGAAACATGTAATCTTTTAAAATATAAATAAAATTTAATGTCCTCACTATAAATCCTATAATGGCTTCCTATCACATTTGGAATCAAGTGCAAACCCCGTATCCTGGCCTTAATGATCTGGGCCCAGCTAATCTTTAGACTTTATTGTTTTCCTTGCTCTTTCTTTTCCAAGAACAGTGTTTTGTAAACCCTCCAAGCCTTTCCTGCCTTATCATCTTAGCATGTGTTGTCTCCTCTTCCTGGAATGTTCTTTAGCATTTTACGTGGTAAATGTTATCATTCCAATCTCAACTTGACATGTAAACTTAAGGGACTTTCCCAGTCATTGAATTTAAAGTTGCCAGTTAGAAATTCGTAGCCTTTGTCACTGATGTTTTCCTTTTTTACTTTCTAAATTTGCTTGTTTATGTTCTGTCTCACCAGAAGAGCAGAGACTATGTTTATTTTACTCACCAGCAGGACTGGCTACATAATTTCCAGAGCCAAGGGGGAAATGAAAATACTGGCCTCTTGTTAAAAACTTATTAAGAATTTCAAGATGATGGTAAGAGGTTATTTAGCCAAGTTCAGGGCCCTTCTCAGCTCAGGGCCTACACGGATGCATAGATCCCAGACCCATAAAGTCAATTCACCACTGGACTCCAACCACATAATAGCTGCCTGAATTACTTTTTTGGAATACTTTGAATAAATTATTTATTCATGCATTTGTTGAATACATGAATAAATAAATTAATGAATGGAATTAAGGAAACTGAGCTGGATGTAACAAACTTGTTCAACACAGAGAATAAAATGCAGAGTTGGAATGGAAACTCAGGCAGTGTGACCCCACATTTCCTATTAGCCACCATGCCACACTGTATCCCAAGGCAAATAATATCCAGTCCTGGGACAAAAAGAAAAAAAAAAAAATCCTCAGCCTTAAGTGAAATTTAATATGTGGAAATGAAGAAGGGCACCCAACAGCTGCAATTCAAAAAAAGTGGGTGCTAAGTATTCTAAAAAGGGTGTGAAAAAAGCTATAGAACCAGAAATGTGAGTAAAGTGAGTGGTTAGAAGCTGTAGTTAAGGTGGACTTTGAAGACTGGTAGGAGTTTGGTACATGGGCTATGAAGAAAGACCCGCTAGAAGAAGCACACGGAATACTGAATACATGGTGAGAAGCCCAGTGTGGCTGAGGAAAGGCCTTGGGAAGGGAAGGAAAAAGGAATAAAATAGACATCTCTGATGGTTCCTTATTGTAGTGGACACTTAAGGGCCTTTACTTCTTTTAAGTAGGAAATGGAAGTCAAGGTGTGCCACTTAGGAAACAGGACTTGAGGAAGACGGTTCCAGCCGCAGTGGACAGAGTGGGCATGGGGAAAAACAAGAGCCCTTCCATGAGCTCAACTAGGGTACTGGCCACGGAGGTTCCAAGGAAGGAAAAGATAATGGGAGTCAAGAAAATAAAAACCTAAGTGATTAACTGGGGTGCATGAAGGACTGGGGATTCCAAGCAATGATTCCAAAGTTGAAATCTACAGCATACCTACTGTGTGTTTGCCGATTTGCGTGCATTATTTCTAATCTTTATAACAGATCTGGGAGGGAAACTTTCTTAATTATCTATAAGTAACAACAAAGGAAAGGCAAGGCTCAAAGAAGTGAATGAGTTTGCTGGAGGCCGCACAGTTAAGTACAAGAGGCAGGATAGGAACTGACATCACGTGGTCTCACTATATTCTGCCTCAGTAAATGGGGAAATCAAGGGTAGAGGCAAGGAAGTTGGGACTTGGAGCTGGCTGGGAAAGGTGGGTACTTTATTTATTGCCTTATAAAACTCATACTGGTTTCATATGTATACATCATGACCCTTTCTATTTTTCTTTGTTTTTTGGTATAGAAAGTGCCTTTATTTTTTACCTCATGCTTTTATAGTAAATAACCCAGGTCAGTCACTGAATAAACATTCTATAAATTCTTTAAAAAAAAAGATTTTATTTATTTATTTGACAAAGAGAGAGATCACAAATAGGCAGAGAGGCAAGAAGAGAAAGACGGGGAAGCAGGCTCTCCGTCAAGCAGAGACTCGATCCCAGGACCCCGAGATCATGACCTGAGCCGAAGGCAGAGGCTTAACCCGCTGAGCCACCCAGGCGCTCCTATAAATTCTTTATAAGTACTATACAAAGCCGCAACACATGGCTGGAAGTGAAAAATACCTGACTGTCAACAGAACAAGATCTAATTTGATGCAGGCAGGCTGAATCCAAGGACCCAGAGGGGGTCCTCCGCAGGACCCACTAAGAGGATCCTTGGCTTCCTGCAGGATGGAAATCAAATGTGATCTGAGAGAAAGTAAAAGTAGAGTTTATTGAAGACACAGAGAGAGCAGATAGAGACAGAATATTTGGGAGACTCGAAAAGGAAAAGGAGCATGAGTCTCACCTCTGCTTGGAGGGTCTGATGTTTTTATTGAGGGTGGGGATCTGGTGTCAGAGTCCTCTTAGGCATCTAGAACAAGTATTCAGGTCCTCCATCAGTGACATATGCTCTGGAACCAAGGTTCTTGAGGTCAAGGTGGCCTTGTAGAATGTTCATCATGACCTTAACTGGTCACTGCTTAGACATTATCTATTGTGCTGGAGACTGCAAAGAAATCATTAACTCTTTGGCCTTTACATGAGGACATACATGAAGGCAGGTGTAATGTGGGGATGCAGATCCTAGCAAGAATGGAAGTGGGAAAAAGAGCAAAGGAAAACAACAACAACACCACAACAGTTTTTTATCATGGGGTCTCTTTAGTTTCCCTGTCTTAATTGACTTGCCGAATTAAAGACCAGTGTTGACTAAGAAATGGGGGAAATGTCATTTTAGTAGATTTATGATTAAAAATAAAGAATTCTTCTCTCAAACCTATTATTTAGTCCCCAGAGGGTGTAGGCAAATGACGAAGAAAGGCAAATGAACACCAGCAACATTTACCTGCAGTTAACACTCTTCTCAGCTGAACATTACACTCAGCTACCTGCCATGAAAACACCATGATCTTTGGAATGGGTTTTTAATAATATTGCTCATTAGACCAGCACATCAATACATTTCTTCCCCCATCTCTCATCAGAGGCAGTTCCAATTTATTCAAAAGTTACTTGCTTTGGAGTAAGCCATCATCCCATCAGAATGTGAAGTATGTCTCCTCTTGGGGATCATACCACCATTCCGTTTAATTTAATTTAGGAAAAAAACTGAATCAAATCTTGCTTTACTCCCATGGGGGAAAACATGCTTCACAAATGAAGAATTCCCAGGCAAAGAAACTCTAGTCCTACATCCTGTCAAAAAAGTTCATTTACATACATTCTCCTTCATTCTGTTGACAGGTGAAACTGAGCTTATATTTAACCTCCACCTAAACACTCCTCATTAAATATCAATAGCACAGGCAGGGTGGTGAGAGCCATTTCCTGTTCTCACTTCTAATGAGGCCACTTTGGAAATTGAGAAGGAAAGAAGTCTGGCACAATGAGTCAAGTTATTAGCATACCTAATCAATGCTTGGGATAAGATCAATGAATCAATGGAACTGTTTTGAGTGCCTTGCCTGTACAGGGCTATGTGCTAGGTGCTGGGGAGTGAGAGAAGGGACTGAGAGGAATAGTCTGACATTCAAGATCACCACCGTCTGTTTGAAAGGGTGACATAGCCATTAGAAAAGATAATTATTGAAAACAAGAGAAATAAAATTTTGCATGCGAAGAAGAAATAACATTTTAATTATTTGTATACTCTGACTACAAAGCTGATTCCACAGTGTGTCATTTTAGATGGGCGGAAACAGTGCAGAAGGAGTGAAAATTTGTGCGGCACCTGCAGAAGGCAATTGAACAGTACCTGTCATAAATACAAATGCATTTACTCTTTGGCTTGGAAATTCCTTCACAAGATATTTATCCCTCAAACACTCAAGAACTATGTGTGAACAAGAAAATTCCAGGCACTGTTTTTTATGTTTGAAAAGATCAGAAACAACCTATGTGACCATCAATTGGGGATGGCTTAACTATATTATGGCACATCATCTGACGGATTTTTGCAGCTTTTTATATATGGATCTGAAAGGATCTTTAATGCATGCTTGTTATTAAATTAAAAGAGCAGAGTACACAGCAGAAAGTATAGTATGATATATAGTGTTTCCTCACAAAATGTATCATAGACAGCATATATAAATATGAGAATAATAAACTATATATAGCATATATATTATATCACACATAACATTTCTCTCTCTGTCTATCTCACATACACACATACTTCACCTGAATGCTTAAAACACTTAATATAATACATTTGGCAACAGTGTTTGCCTCTAGGGAGTAAAATAAGGAGCAGTAGTCAAGGGTGGAAGAGAAACTTAATTTCAACTATATATGGTTTTACATATTTGCAAGTCTGTCGTGAGTGCATATATATATTACCTACTTTAAAAAGTAGTTTCATATAGTAAATTAGTGATAGAAAACAGAATATGATGAAGCTGATTAGTTGAATGTACCATGCTCTGTAGTTGGGGCTTGGTGAAGTGTATATGCAGCCCAAGGTGAGGGGCTGGGATCTCGGTGGGGTGCTCTTAGTGTTGAAGTCATACTGGTTGAGTATGAAAGTGATTGCATTTGCCCCCATCTCCCAAAAAAGAGTGAGCTTCAGTTGCTACTAAGTCCACTTTCTAGACTGACAGTCATGACGCTGAAGTGCACTCTAGAGGACCTGGAGGAGGATAGGAGAAAGGACATTCACAATAGACTGTATACTCCTCCATGCTGAGAACCTTCTCTTACCCCTCGTTACTTACCCATATCTACCCTGTAGAGATATGGGGTAAGTAAGGACCCAAACCAAGCAGTTCACCTGGCCCTGGGATACTTGGGTCTCTTAAGTTAGACTCAGAAGAAACATCTATCAGAGAAGATGGAGATTTTTAATGATCCTAAATTACTCTTACTCCTTTCTCTTTCCCCTTTTAAAACTTGGACATTATCATTTCCTGGATGGCAATACCACTGGGGAATAAATATTTGTAGATTCAGCTGGTACCTTTGGAAGAAATGTATCTTGCTGCTTGAAAGACAAAATGCACCAGGCAATGAAGGAGATGATCTTATTTTGCTTACTGAATAGGGG
>PITA01005645.1:45052-108442 GCA_004023965.1 Spilogale gracilis | reverse complement strand
CCCCAGTACCCACCACCAGGCTCTCCCATCCCTCCACCCCCCTCCCTCCAAGTCCCTCAGTTTGTTTCTGTGTTCAAAGTCTCTGTTGTTTCGTTTCCCTCCCTAGATTACCCTAGTTCCCATTTGCTTTCCTTTTGCCACTGTCCTCCAGTTTGCCCCTCATGCACCGCAAGTAAGTGAGACCATGCGATACTTGACTGTCTCTTCTTGGCTTATTTCACTCAGCATAATCTCTTCCAGTCCCGTCCATGTTGCTACAAAAGTTGGGTATTCATCCTTTCTGACGGAGGCATAGTACTCCATTGTCTATATGTACCACATCTTCTTTATCCATTCATCTGTTGATGGGCACCTTGGCTCTTTCCACAGTTTGGCGATTGTGGCCATTGCTGCGATGAACATTGGGGTGCATATGGCCCTTCCTTTCACTACATCCATATCTTTGGGGTAAATGCCCAGTAGTGCAGTTGCAGGGTCATAGGGTAGCTCTATCTTTAATTTTTTAAGGAATCTCCACACTGTTTTCCAAAGCGGCTGCACCAGTTTACATTCCCACCAACAGTGTAAGAGGGTTCCCCTTTCTCCACAGCCTCTCTGTTTGTTTAATTCTTAATCTATTTTTAAAGCTCTTTATAGACTAAAGATATTAACACTATACTATACTATAGACACTTTATTATAGACATTTTTCCTGGTCTTTTGTCTGCTTTTATTTTTATACTCTAAAAATCCGTAAAATTTACAGTGTATATGAGCACGTGTGCACACACATGCACCTCTCTTCTTTAGATAATTGTTAATGGAAATAACAAAAAGAATTTGTGCTCTTGGGTAAGGACAATTAAAAAGAACCCCAAATGATTTTTCTGAATTAAAGTATATACTGGTAAAGAGGAGGAAGAGCAATTCATTTCCTTATCTTTTAGTATATTAAAGAGTTTAATTTCTTACATCCTCCTGTGTAGCATTTAAATTACACGAAGAGAAGCGCCTGGGTGGCTCAGTCAGTTAAGCTGCATTTTGGTCATGATTCCGCAGGGTCTGGAATGAAGCCCCGCTCAGGAGGCAGCCAGGTTCTCCCTCTCCCCTGCTTTTGCTCACACTCTCTGTCTTTCTGTCAAATAAATAAATAAATCTTTAAAAAATTTAAACTCCACCAAGAAATCCTTAGAGTAGTTGGATGGCAAATTTATGTATAGTTGATTCTTGAAGAACGCAGGGGTTAGGAGTGCCAATACTCTGCACAGTCAAAAATGTGCATAAAAAGTTTGACTTACCCAAACCTTAACTACTGATAGTAGTTAACTACTGTTGACCAGAAGCCTTACCAGTAACATACACAGTCTACTAAATACATATTACAATAAAGTAAGCTAGAGAAAAGAAAATGGTATTAAGAAAATTATAAGGAAAAGAAAATACATTTATAGGACTGTACGTATTTATCCAAAAAATCCTTGTGTACATGGACCCGTGCAGTTCAAAATCTGTATTTCAGATTTCTAAGCATTAGGTCTGGCTATGCAAAAGGGGTTCTTTGGCTCTGCCTTAGTCTTTCCCCATCCCTCCTATTCCTACCTTTTTGTTCTGTTTTGTTTACCAGTTTAGTGGATAAAATTGTCTTGCCTCACTCTCAATACTTATTAATATTATCAGACCTCTTAAGTGTTAGAATCTGCTTTGTCTTCGGAGGCTCGTAGAGACAAAGAGCAATAGGATTAGCTGTTGTATAGATTGAAATCCCTAATGAGAAAAATCACAAGAGTTTGTAGGTTATATAGAGTATTTTTCTAAACTATAGCCATATAAACTATTGGCCTGTTTTAATTGCAAATCTGACACTTAAAAAACATCTTTATAATGACATTTTTATTATTTTTGGTGATAACACAGTCTAGAACATGTGGCCTAGCAAAGGATATAAATCTAGGAAGAAAAATTATGGTTGGTATCAATTTTAAGTCTTTGCACTCTAACAGAACACAAATCCTAAACTGTTTAAATTCTAAATATTTAGAATATTTATTAAATATTTACTTAACGTAAAACAAGAGAATATTCAATAATGGAATGAATTTAAATTGTGAATTTTCCTCATTTAAAAGCTGATAGTTTTTTATATGTTCTTTGTAAAACTGACAAAATGGAAGTCATATTGTAGACCTCACAGTACTCTTGTGTTGGGTTTAAAGTAAAACACACATACACATATTTGGAATGCAGCCAGGTTTAGACTCCAGGGGCATACTGTTCAGGACCTTAAATTACAATCAGATGTATTTTAGCACAGATCAAATTTTCAGTCCGAAGTTGGTGAGAAGGCTAATTATTTGACCAGGTTACTATTTGTGTAGACCATTCTATGGCTGTCTGTGGTTAATCCACAGCTGGCAGAATGCTAGCTCTGGGAGGTTTTTATTTCATGCTGGAACAGTTTGGGGAGAAATGAAGGGGGGTTAGCTTTAAATGCTCCTCATTAAATGAAAGACTAAAAAGCAAGTACATACATATTACTATGGAGACAAGATGCTATATAAACTGTTCATTTTAATTCTCCAAGTGACAAAAATAGCAAAGGAAACAGCTTGGATGTTCATAGTTTGCAAGTGACATACATGGTAGTTGGTTAAAAAAGTAAGGTGAAAACATTTAAAAAATAACGTTACCTGAGACTAAGATTTGTTACCTTTTAGGACAGTTGAAAATTGGTAAAGAATTAATGGATTGGAATTTTTAAATAGTAAGAAAATATTATAATAAGGAAACATTTTTATTAGAATCTCATTAGCATTACTTTAAAGTCATAAACAATTATACTGTAAAATTCTCTCTTAATATCTCAGTTTTTTTAGAGGATATATTTTCTTATTTATTTACTTTTATTAACATATAATATATTATTTGTTTCAGGGGTACAGGTCTGTGAATCATCAGTCTTACACAATTCATAGCACTCACTGTAGTACATACCCTCCCCAGTATCTATCACCCAGCAACTCTATCCTCTCCTCACCCCCAGCATCCCTCAGTTTATTTCCTGAGATTAAGAGTCTCTTATGGTTGGTCTCCCTCCCCAGTCCCATCTTGTTTCATTTTTCCCTCCCTTCCCACTGTGAACCCCTGCCCTGCCTCTCAAATTCCTAATATCAGAGAGATCATATGATAATTCTTTCTCTGATATTTCGCTTAGCATAATACCCTCTAGTTCCATTTTGCTTATTTTGCTTAGCATAATACCCTCTAGTTCTATCCACATCATTGCAAATGGCAGGATTTCGATTTTTGATGACTACATAGTATTCCATTGTGTATGTATGTGTATATACATATATATATGTACATATACATATATATATACACCAGAACTTCTTTATCCATTCATCTCTCGAAGGACATCTAGGTTCTTTCCATAGTTAATATCTCAGAGTTTATAAGGGCAATAAACCCTTCAAATCCAAGTTTACATGACTCCTACTTCAAAGTTATTTTTTTATATTCTTTTAATATTCAATTTGAAAATAATAGAAAAATTTTTTTTCTTTTTAAAAGTTTGCATGATGGGAATGGTTAGTCCCTCAGCTATAGTTGAATATTTCAGTAGCCTTTTCTATAATTTTAAAAGACATTTCCTTTTTCATTTTCACAGTTATTTCTTCTGTTTATAACCTAACTCTTCTTTCCTCCTGGTTCCCACTGCCCTAACTTCTCTGGTTCCTTGTTCTTTCTAATCATCCTCTTTGTCTTGCTTCTTCATTCTTCTCTTTCCGCAGTAGATCCCTCTTGTTAAAGATCAAAAATGCTCCAACTTAACACTGTTCTTAAAAACAACTCTCCACTCTTCTCCCCCAGTAAAATATCTTTCTTCTCTTTTCTTTACAATTACCTATTCAAAGTAGGGGCATTATCTCTAGTCATTTGAATCTAAGCTCCATCACATATAAACTGTATGACCTGTGGGGACGTCTCTTCACTTACCTATTTTGCCTTTATTATCATTAAAATGAGAATAACAGTATACACCTCATAGGTTTGATATAAGGGGAAAAATGATAACAACTAAGTTAATATACATAAAGCATTTTAGTGTCATGCCTGGAACACAGTAATTTCTCAATAAATTTCAGATGAGTCTATTATTTTTCATTGAGAAATCTTCCAAAATAATTTATAATCTTTACCTCTACTTTCTCACCATTTTTTTCTTTAACAGCTGACTTTTTTTTTAAAACCTCTATCCCATAAGTACTTTCTCTTAATCATCAAATCCAGTGGTTTTTGCTCATCATTTCTTTCTCTATCCATTGATAGCACTGGGTACCTTTAAGTGTCTTCTTAAAATTTTCCTTGTTGGATTTCTCTGTCATCACTCACTGTCCTCATTTGCCTTCTTCTTGTTCTCTCTTCTACGTTTTTCTTTTCTGCTTTTGAGTGTTGCTGAATTGTTGCTGTCCAGATTAACTTTCCTTTAAATTTTCAAGCTTGCTATTCCTTTCTTTCAAGGAAATCTTCATTATCTGTCATGGGTTCCCACTCCATCAATCAACGCCTCACCTGCCACTCAAGGCCTTTTGCATTCTTGACTCAACTGACCTTTCCGACTTTATCTGCTTTTGCTCTTTGTGTATTGCTTCACTCTCTTGTGTACCACTCAAACCCATTTCCTATGTAAGCATCCATGTCTTTGTTTACACTTTTATGTAGAAGGCATAAATCTATTTTTAAAAGGCTTTTATTAACACCTTTAAGATGTAGATAGTGTTTTAAAATATAGCTTTCCTGACATACAATTTTAATTAAAAATTTTCTATTATCACTGAATTATTTTCTCATTATTTGAAAATTTCAACTCAGAATCTTCCTAGAAAATTCATTTTAGGCCTAAGTTAATAAGTTATGATTTTAGTAAACTAATTTCATTTCTGATTTTATTTTTTAATAAATACCATGTCACTTATAAGAATCCAAACTGTTTATAAGAAGCTAATAGGATCCAATCTACCTTCATTACTATTTCCGTAATTTAAATGTAATTATTGTCTCAAATGAGACTTTTGAGATATTTTTTCTTATGTGGATAGCCAGAATTCCTTCAGTATTGAGTATACAAATCTAATATGAAATAAGTAATGTGTTATACTCTAACAAAATGGCACATACCAAGGATATTGTACTCATATGAGATTTTTTCTTCTAATCAAAAGCTGCTGTTTTCTGCCTTGCATTTTATAATTATATTTTAAAGTTTGTATTATATAGAAGTTTGTATCCTTTATATGTGCCTTTTATTCTGACCAAGAATGACTCTGTGGAGATGGCATTTTTAATTTCCCCTTTTTTTCTTTATCCAGGGCTTTTTTCTTACAGTTTCCCCAGAGTCGGTATTGAAAGTGGCTAAACATGCTTCTGAAAACAACAGAGTTTTCACTTTCAATTTGTCTGCACCATTTATTAGTCAGTTCTACAAGGAACCATTGATGAAAGTTATGCCTTATATTGACATACTTTTTGGAAATGAGACGGTGAGTTACTTTTTTAAAAAAATAAGTGGTCTTTTTCTGTTTTTTTGAGGTTTGGGGGGGTTGTTTTGTCCGGTTTGTGTGTACGTTTAGAGATAAAAACAAACATTTGCATAAATATAATTGAAAATTACACAACGAAACTGCCTCAGTTTGGACCCTCTGATTCGATGTTTTTAGTATTTCCTTCAGTATATACTAGTTTTTTTCCATATTAAAAAATTAGTCTTTTAAAAAGCAGATTATTGAGCTTTATAATTTACATAGTGTAAAATCAACTCTTTTTAATGTACATTTCTGTGAGCTTTTGTAAATGCATACCTGATATGTAGCCATGACCACAACCAAGATAAAAATCGTATCTGTCACTTCTTTCAAACAACCCTTCCCCTTATCCTGATCCATTCACATCAACTGATTTGTCATCTGACCAGTTAAATATTTTCCCTGAAATTTTCATGGAATAATAAGGTAAGGGGCCTTTGGTCTAAAATTAATGTTTTATAAATTTAACTATTTATTCAAAGTTTGAGTCTAAATTTTGAGTAGATATTGGTATATTATAATTTGTATTTTTTATTAATATCATTTTTGCTAATATTTGTATGTTGTATTTGAAAGTGATAGAATGGGGATTTTTAAAACTTTGGCAGGTTTTCCTTTTTACCAAGATTATACTTTCTTTCATTCTAAATTAGTGGAAAATAATTTTCTTGCTCACATAGTATTTATAGCTTTAGTTTAACCTGTAGACTTTAAACATCCATGAAACAGAAAAAAGAAAAATACCTTCAGTATATCTTCTTGTGACATGGGCAGTATCACTTAACATTCATGAATCTCAGGGTCTTTATGTGTAAAGTGAACATGTCGTACTAACTAGAAGTCCATTTTTATTTGAATTATGTCTTTATATCCATTTGATTATATTCACTGATTTTGTATCCAAATGAGATAACTGTTGTCTGAATAGAACAACATAAATTTTACCTCAGCTTAATTTATGAGATCATGTCTTGGTGATTTGTAGAAATAATATGGTATGAATATCTTCAAAGACACTTGGAAAGAAATGCTATATTCTTAGTGATTTACAAACTGACATAATGGCAAGAAATAGTGGTAATGGCCTTGAACTACTGAGTATCTGCTTGAAGTCTCATTTGATTAAAATCTACATTTTAAATTTCCTTTATTGCTGGTTTTATTTTCTGAAAGAAAAAGGAAATAAATAGGAAAAGTGCTAATCCGTCCTTTTAAAATAACATGAAAGAATTGATTATCATTGTGATGGTCTGAGAATCCTTGGGAGAAGTTGATATTTGAACTCAGAGTTCTTTATAGTCAGGAAAGGTCAAACTGGAAATACTTAAGTATATGCTGTGTACTTTAAAAAGACAGATTTTGGGGCGCCAGGGTGACTTAGTCATTAAGCATCTGCCTTCGGCTCAGGTCATAATCCTGGAGTCCTGGGATGGAGCCCTCATCGGGGTGCCTGCTCAGTGGGAAGCCTGCTTCTCCCTCTCCCACTCTCCCTGCTTGTGTTCCCTTTCTCACCTGTGTGTCTCTCTATGTCAAATAAATAAATAAATAAAATCTTTTGAAAAATGAAATAAAAAGACAAGTTTTTAAAACTTTTAAAAAGATAGATATCATTCCAAAGAATAAGACTTTAGAATTAAAGATAACTTGAGAGGATTGAATACCATCAAAACTTCAATTGTGACTTTATAATATCAAATGACCATAATTAGGAAAAAAATGGGAGAGGAGCCTTAGAAACAAAACATTGCAGAACACACAGAAAATTATTTTATTAGAGTTCACATTTGGATGTGTGCGGCTCAGTCGGTTAAATACCTGACTCTTGGTTTTGGCTCAAGTCATGATCTCAGGGTTGTGAGATAGAGCCCCACATGGGGCTCCACACTCAGCACAGGCTGCTGGAGATTTTCCCTCTTCCTCTGCCCTTCCCCCCACTTGTGTGTTCATGTGTACTTTCTCTCAAGATAAATTTTAAAAATCTAAGAAAAAAAGAGCTCACATCTGCTAAACATGTGTAAAAAAAGATGGGAAGCATTTATAGAATCAGAGAGTAATGCTAAAAGTTTGGCATGGATTTAGAAAAATAGTAAAAAATAGAGTTATATATTATTAGGTTTGCAGAAAATGCTGATGATATCAAAATGGTCCTCACTTAAAAGAAAAAAAACACAAACTCCAAATGCATAGCAAGAACAAGAAAAAATAATTGGACTTCATCAAAATTATGAACTTTTGTGCATCAAAGGACTATCAAAAAAGTAAAGCCTAAAGCCAGCAGAAGGAAGGAAATAATAAAGGTTAGAACAGAATTAAATTATATAGAAACTGAAAAAAGCAGTCGAACAGATCAAGAACTGGTTCTTTGAAGAAATTAATAAAATTGATAAACCTCTAGCCAGGCTTATCAAAAAGGAAAGAGAAAGGACCTGAATAAATAAAATCACAAATGAGAGAGGAAAAATAATAACAGCAAATACCACAGAAATCAAATAATTAGAATATGATGAAAAACTATATGCCAACAAATTGAACAACCTGAAAGAAGTGATTAAGTTCCTAGAAACATATAAACTACCAAAACTGAAACAGGAAGACATAGAAAACTTGAACAGACCCATAACAAGCAAGGAAACTGCATCAGTAATCCAAAAACTCCCAATAAACAAAAGTCCAGGACCCGATGGCTTCACAGGCAAATTTTACTAAACATTTAAAGAAAAGTTAAGGGACACCTGAGTGGCTTAGTGAGTGTCTGCATTCAGCCCAGGTTATAAACCCCTGGGTCTTGGGATCAGGCCCCACTTCAGGCTGCTCGGTGGGGGGTCTTCTTCTCCCTCTGCCCCTCTCCTGCTTCTCCTGCTTGTACTTTCATACTCTCTCTCTCTCTGTCTCTTAAATAAGTAAATAAAATCTCAAAAAAAATAACAAATATTTAATAAAACTTCTTCTCAAACTATTCCAAAAAATAGAAAAGCAAGGAAAACTTCCAAATTCATTCTATGAGGCCATGATGAAGTATTGAATCACTGTATAATGTACACCTGAAATTAATATTACACTGTATTTTAACTAACTGGAATTTAAATAAAACTTAAAAGAAAATAATGTGAAAGCCCATGGAGTGAGAGGAAATATTTGCAAATGATATATCTGGTAAAATTAACATCCAGAACATATATTTCAATTAAGGAAACAACCCAATTCATAAATTGTCAAAGGACTTAGATAAAAATTTCTCCAAATTAAGTATATAAATGGCTAATAAGCACGTGAAAAGATGTTTACCATTGCTAATCATTACTGAAATGCATTTAAAAACTAAAATGAGATACCACTTGATACACATTAGGATAGTTGTTTTCAAAAATATGGAGGGGATGGTGCAACTGGGTGGCTCAGAGGGTTAAGTCTCTGCCTTCAGCTCAGGTCATGATCCCAGGGTCCTGGGATCGAGCCCCATGTCAGGCTCTTTGCTCAGCAGGGAGCCTGCTTCCAGCCTCTTTCTCTGCCTGCCTCTCTGCCATTTGTGATCACTCTCTCTGTCAAATAAATAAATAAAGTCTTAAAAATAATAGAGAGGGGGGAAAAGTATTGCCAAAGAGGTGGAGAAATTGAAACCCTTTTGTGTTGGTGATTAGACTGTAAGATGGTGCTGCTGCTGCAGAAGACAGTTTGATGATTCCTCAAAATGTCGAACAGAATTATTGCTAAATGATCCAGCAGTTCTCCTAATTGGTATATATCCAAAAGTCCTGAAAGCAGGGACTCAAATACTTGCACACTAATATTTATGGCAGTATTATTTCCAATAGCCAAATGAATAGATAAAATTTAGTATTTATGTAAAATGGAATATTATTCAGCCTTAAAAAGAAATGAAACCCTAATACATAATACAACATGAATGAATTTTGCAAACATTATGTTAAGTGAAACAAGCCATACACAACTATTGGATTTTCCTATAAGGACTCCACTTACATGAGGTGCCTAGAATAGATAAATTCATAGAGACGGACAGTAGAATAGTGGTTACTAGACACTGTGGGAAAGGGAGAATGGGAAGTACACTTAATGGGTACAAAGCTTCTATTTGGAATAACACAAAATGTCTGGAAATGATATTGGCGATGGTTGCACAACTATATGAATGTACTCAATGTCACTGAACACTTAAAATGGTAAAATTTTGTCTTACGTATTTTTTGCCACATTGTTGAAATGATTGATTCTACAAACCAGTAACGTTAGACTAGGACTTACAGAATAGTAAAGATATTATGCTATTATAATCTATATATAGTATAGATAATTAAAGAAATTGTTTTTCCCTACCTAAAAGAGGAACTTGTAAAATTACAAGTTACAAGTCATGTCAGGATAGCTTTTTACTTTGTTGATATAATTACTTTTCACTTGAGTTCGTTTCAGTAGATATGTGGTTCCTATTATGGCAGACCAGTAAACAATGGATGTATAGTATATTTGAGACCATCTGTCATGATATGGATTATAGGATTATAAATATTAGATACAGAGCAGTTAGATATATTAGGCATTTTGTTGAACCAGTCTCAAAATTTCTGCTGATATTTTTCTAGCGCTGTGCCTCAGTATTTACTCTGAGCTTTGCTCAGCTATCAGTGATTCAGGTAAAGCTGTATTTGCAGATAATGCAAAGCAGAGAATGCTAATAATGCAATACTTTAACAAGTATCGAGTAAGTTGAATGTCAAAGTGAGACTTTTGAATACTTTAATAGACTGGAAGTATCAGTTGAGTGATGAAATTTATGTGAGTGATTGTATATTGATTATGAAAACCAAGTGTGGCATTGTTTTCTTTAATCTCATCTCTCATTGTGCTCCTTGAATACTTTAGTAATCATTACCTATAGCTATATTTAGGGCCCCTAGAAAAAGGGACATTTTATTTCTAAAATGCAATGAAATGTAAAATATATTTCTCAGAGTATACATATAGGATTGTTTTATGTTTCTTCCTGCCCCTCTCCCCCAAAACAACCAAATCTGTGCTTATTGGGGTGCCTGGGTGGCTCCATCCTTTAAGCATCTGCCTTTAGCTCAGGTCATGATCCCAGGTCTTGGGATCGATCCCTGTGTCAGGCCACAGCACAAAGGGGGAGACCCTCTTGGTAGTGTCTTTTGAACTGAGGAGATGGAGATAAAAATTTAGGATATCTAACATTGGACAGCTAGGGTTTGCAAGTTAGAGTACCAGAGAAGAAAAAGCTGCTGTAGACAGAGAACACAGATTTGCACCTAAGTCTTCAGCTGAGAACTAATCAGTGCATATTTGTAGTAAACTAGTGAAAGCTGAGAACCACCTGAAAAGACGAGAAGGAATAATCCTCAGAGTGCATGTAGAACCTGTAATCATTCTTGTTCCGTGAGCCAGAGTGAATAACCTCATAATTCACGGGGCTCCAGATAGAGTACTTAGAACACTAATGGGGCAAATTAGGCTAGAGTAGAAGATACTGTGGTTCCTCTCCTAACAATGTTACTCCAATATAATTGACAGCCTGTATGTAAAAGATAAATTCCTTGAAAAACATACAGTACCAAGGCACACTCAAGACGAAATAGAAATAGGGCTATTCAGGATACCTATTAAAGAAATTGAATTTTTAGTTAAAAGGTTTCCTACAAAGAAGATCCAGCACCAGGTTGCTGCTGTGTTGAATTCTGGCACAAATTTAAAGAAGAAATAACAGTTCAGTACAAACTATCCCAAACTACTGAAGAAGAAATAGTACCAAAAAGTCAAACAAAGAATTAAATAGCTATGGAACAATATCCCTCAAAAATGCAAAATTTCTTAAGATAATTTTAGCATATCAGACCCAACAATATATAGAAGGGGTAATCACCATGACCAGGAATATAGAAGTTGATCAATATAATCCACCTTAATAAAACTAAGAAAACATGCCATCTGAATAGAGACAGAAAAAACATTTGATGAAGTCCAGCATCCTTTCCTGATAAAAAGCTTTCAGAATAGTAAGAGAAGAAAACTTCTTCAGTCCAACAAAGGACATTCACAAATAATATACAGTTAACATCATACTTGGTGGTGAAAGACTGAACATTTTCCTTATAAGATATGGAACAAAACAAACCCCTCAACTTCATTCAACATTGTACAGTGCCAGTAAGGCATAACATCCAGATTAAAAAGGAGGAAGTAAAATTATGTTTATTATCGAACACCATTATTGGTTCTTTTTTTAATTCTATAAGATCTGCAAAAAGCTCTTAAAACTAAAAGGGAGTTTAACAAAGTTGTGGGATACAAGATAAACATACAAAAACCAACTGTATTTTTGTATATTAACAGCACTGAGAAATTGATATTTAAAAATACTCTTTCTGGGACGTCTGGGTGACTCAGTCGAGCATCCAGCTCTTGATTTCAGCACAGGTCATGATCTTGGGGTCATGGGATAGAGCCCCGCATCAGACTCCACGCTCAGCAGGGAGTCTGCTTGGGATTTTCTGTTTCCTGGAGAGAAATAAATAAATAACAATTAATTAATTAATTAATTTTTTTCTAATCCTATTTCTGATACCATGGTGCCTGGCAGGCTTACTTGGAGGAACATGCTACTCCTGATCTCTCAGGGTTGTGAGTTCAAGCCCCACATGGGGTGTAGAGGTTACTTAAATAAAACTAAAAAATAAAAATGTTATTTCTGATATCATAAAAATGTATGACATATTTAGAATAAATCTGAGAAAATATATGCAAAGTTTGTATATACTAAACACCGCAAAACATTGTTGAGAAAACTTAAGAATTAAATGGAAAGAAATAGAATGTTCATAAATTTTAAGACTGTTGTTAAGTATCAGTTTTGATGTATGGATCCATCATAAATTAATCAAATTCCCAGCAGTTTTTTTTTTCAGTAGAAGTCATCAAATGTATTCTAAAATTTGTATGGAAAAGCCCTGGACTAGAATAGCCAGGCCAACCGCAGGACAATAATCAATACAATGTGGCATTGGCCTAAAGATGGACAAATAGATCATGTAACAGAAGAGTAGTCCATAAATAGACCCATAATTGATTTTCAACAGTTTCAGAGGTCATTCCATGGGGAATAGTCTTTTTAACAAATCATACAGTAGTAATTGAATGTCCATATCCAAAAAAGCAAACTTCAGTCCATACAACTGCATAGCTCTTTGAGTGTCCAAAATTAAAAAGTGTGACCATGCCAAATACTGGCAAAATATAGAGCTAGAACTGTCATATCCAGCTGGTGAGACTGTAAAACAGTGTAAGTGCTTTGAAAAGTCGTTTTCCAGTTTTCTTAGAAAATTACGTATACAATCACCATATGACCTTGCTGTTCCCTTAAAGGTATTTACCCAAGAGAGGTGCAAGTACCTTTTCATATAAAGACATACACAAATGCTCATAGCAGTTTTATTTGTAATACCTAATGTAGAGAAAAAACCCAAATGTCTATCAACTGGTGACTAGATAAACAAAGTGTTACATATTCATATAGTAGAATACTACTCAATTATAAAAGAAGTGAACTATTTATACATGCACCTACATGGATTAATCTTAGAATATATATGCTGTGGGGCACCTGGGTGGCTCAGTCGTTAAGCATCTGACTTTGGCTCAGGTCATGATCTTGGCATCCCAGGATCGAGCCCCACATCAGGCTCCCTCCCTTCTCAGCGGGAAGTCTGCTTCTCCTTCTCCCACTCCCCCTGCTTGTGTTCCTTCTCTAGCAGTGTTTCTGTCTGTCAAATAAATAAATAAAATCATATATATATATATATATATATATATATATACGCTGAGTAAAAGATGAGATGCCACGACAAAAAGTACACTCTGTTTGATTTCTTTTAAATTAAATTCTAGAAAAGTCAAACTAATCTGTAGTGACAGAGAGTAGATCCATGGTTGCCTAGGGATAGATATGTACTGTGAGGCAATGAGCACACAGACAGACGTTAGGAAAATGTTGGAAGTAATGGATATGTTCCTTATCTTGATCATGGTTATGGTTTCAGGACTTGATTCATGTGTCAACACCTGTCTACTTATTCACTTTTAATTCGTGCAGATTATTGTATAATTATGTCTCAAAAATTATATTTCAGAATTTTTAAAAATAAGTACCATGTGATTCCATTTGTAGAAGTTTAAAAGTAGGAAAAATTAATCAAGTCACTCACATAAAAAGTTCCAAAAACCAATGTTAAAATGAATAAATACCAGTTCATTTTTTTGTTGTTGACCCTGTATCAAATTTGTTATTTCTTTGAAAGATTTCCATATATTTCAGTGGTATTATCAAGCCGAAGGAGGAGTGCTTTGATAGTCTTGGGTTTTAATCTTATAGACTATTAAAAATTATCATACCCTACCATTGAGTAATGCTTTAAAGTTATAAGTGTTTTCCACAAAAACCGTCATGTAGGGGTGCCCGGGTGGCTCAGTTGGTTGTTAAGTGTCTGCCCTCAGCTCCAGGCACGATCCCGGGGTCCTGGGATCGAGCCTTGCATCAGGCTGCCTGCTCAGTGGGGAGTCTTCTTCTCCCTCTCCTCCCTCCCCAGTCTGTGCTCTTGCATACTCATGTTCTCTCTCTCTCTCTCTCTCTCTCTCTCAAGTAAATAAATAAAATCCTTAAAAAAAAAAATCATTTAATACACACAATCTGTGGCTGGTTTTTTAATGCATATAAAGTTTCAGCTTTACTCATAGAAAGTACTCACTTTATGTTAGGTGGTATTGATAGTGTTATTAGGAATGTTGATCTTACTCCTCTATCAATTAAGTTTTACTTAATTAACATTTTACTTAATTATTTTATATGTGTTTATATTTTATATATAAATAATAAATATCGATATATATTTTATAATAAAAATTAACAATTTACTTAACTAACAGCTTAGCTAACATGCACACCTCATTCCCTTGATAAAACATAACAAGTAGTTACAGGTAAATGAGGAAGAATTCATGGGTATTAGACTATTCTCTGGTAGACCACCTTCTCTTCCCACAATGTTCTTTGTTTACCAAAAGTCAATTTATTTGTTCTTAAATATTTTTAATGCAGTTTGTCTTCATTATTAGTTATTTAGTTATTATATAATCTGATAAAATATGGGTATGAATGGAATGAGGATTTGCTTAATGAATTAAATTGGGGTACAAAATTCAATAAAGATAAATTGCTTTAAAAGTTACTCTTGAATTAGATGTGGGCATGAAAATTATGAAGTATTAAGAGAAGCAAAAAGCTGTAAATATGCACATTCAGGAGTAGCTTTATAAATGCAAGTTTTCACTCTGCTTTAAAGAAACTGAAACTGGAAATCAGAAACTACAAATTATGGGTTTGGTTCTATAAGAAAGATTCTAGAAGTCAGTCAGCAAATACACCCTCAACGTTTTGACCCTACTTTAAATATTGGCAAATGATATATATTGATAAATTAATAAAATGCATAGATTTTTCCTTATTTTAATAAACTTTTTGATTTATTAGTCACCTACTATTCCTTTAATTTCCTAATGTGTAACGTGAAGGGTTTGTGTAGAAATACTAGATGATTCTTTTAAGTTTTTTCTTAGAGCTTAAAATGTTTTTTTAAACTTAAGGATTCATTTTCTCACATATTCTAATATTCAGTAACACTGACCAATTTTATTCTAAATCAGCAAAGTCCTTATTCTGAAATCTAAAATAAAATGCCTACCATATTTAATTTTGAGTTGTTATTATTTTTTCATTGTTAATATTAAAGGCTCAACTGCAGTACATTTCAAGCTAGATTTTTCCCATTTCTCATCCTATTTCTTTTATCTGATTTGTCCAAGGAAAATGATATTCTTCTCTAGGGAATGTCTGAAAATATTTGGTTGGGCAATCCAGACACAGTAGAAGCATCCACAGGAGTACCATTGCTACATTAATGTGCTAAAAACAAAGTATAATTATTAAGTGATATACTTTACTTTTTTTCTTTCTTTTATTGTGGTAAAAAATACACAACAGAAAATTTACCTTTTCTTTGTTTAAAGATTTTATTTATTTGACAGAGACACAGCGAGAGAGGGGACACAAGCAGGGAGAGATGGACAGGGAGAAAGAAGCAGGCGGGGAGCCCAGTGTGGGGTCCTATCCCAGGACTCTGGGATCATGACCTGAGCTGAAGGCAGCTGCTTAACAACTGAGCCGCCCAGGCGCCCCAAAACTTACCATTTTTAAGTGTACAGTTCAGTAGCATTAAATACACCCACAATATTGTCAGCCATCATCTCTATCCATTTCAAGAACCTTTTGTCATCCCAAGCAGAAGCTCTGTACATATTAAACAATAACTCCCCACATCTCTGATAACCACTATTCTATTGTCCGTCTCTATGAATTTGCCTATTCTAGGTTCCTCATTTAAGTAGGATCACACAACGGTTATCTGTGTGTGTGTTATTTCTCCTTTACTTAATGATTTCAATGTTTATCCATGTAACATGTATCAGACTTTTTTATTTGTTTATTCAGTCATCTGTTAATGGACATTCAGTTTGTTTTGGCCTTTCGGTTTTTGTGAATCATGCTGCTATGGACACTGCTGTACAAGTATGTGTTTGAGTACCTGTTTACTTCTAGGTTGCCTAGAAGTGGATTTGCCAGATTGTATGATAATAATTCTATGTTTAACTTTTTGAGGAACCACCACATTCCTTTCCTTCGCAGCTGCCCCATTACTATTCCCACCAGCAAAACATAGTAGTTCCAGTTTTTCTGTATCCTTCCTAACACTCATAATTTTCCCCTTTTTTTGACACTAGCCATCCTAATGGATGTGAAGTAACATCTCTTTGTGATTTGGATTTGCATGCTTTACTTTTAACTGAGATTCAGAAATGCATAGAAACAAATTTCTCTGTTATCTCAAAATTTTCTGGTGTCCTATTATGTTACATTTTGTGACTTTCAATGGCACGCCTGAATTTAACAATTTCTTGTTAAGGTAGTTTTGAAATTACTGTAATATAGAACTTCACTAAATGTTATGTTGTATTTTTATTTTACTTTATTGACATTGTCAACGTTTAAAATACTTCCCTTCAGCAACAAACATTTGTTCGCTGGAATCACGTGTAATCAGCTTAATAAAGAACTTTTACATGCAGGTAATTATATCCATTGATGCCTGCTAATGCAAGCTGCTTTGTAGTCATTACCTAGCAATACATGACTAAAGAACTAACTTGATTATTCTTGTTTTTCATTTTTATTAAATTAAGAAGTTTTTTTGAATAGTGTTATTTTGCAAATGGTTCTTAAGAGTAATACCTTTCAAGGCTCCATAATCACTAGATAATTAACCTGCCAGGATTAAGTACACTCAACTTTGCCTCAGGATGCTTAACTCTCAAATAAGGTCAATTATCTCATGATAATAACTGCTTTGTCAAGAATTACCACTTAATTCCACAGTGAAACGTCACATCACCCATACAATGCACTTTAAGATAGTTTAAATAATAAAATAGAGCTTGAAAATCAGGCAGAAGAATTCAGTTTAATTATTTCAGACAGATTAAGAATGATAACATTTTAGATAAAACTCCCTCTCAAATACCTAGTATTTTGAATCTCACAGATGATTTCTATTTATAAAGATTATATATTACTCTGTTCAATCGGTCCTTTTGCTGGCAATTATTCCCATTTTATACATTATCTTGCAGGGAAGTCCATTTTAAACCTCTTGACCCTACAGAGGATTCACTATATTAAAAATCTCTAGTATAGACGAGGAAAACTAAAATTACTCTTTCCTAAGTGATTATTTAACTTTTTAAAAAATATATCTATTTTAAAATATCAATGAATGAGTCACTAGTGATCGTAATTCTGCAGTTTGTTGATGTGGTTGTGGTGTTGTTGAGCAGCATTTCACTAACATAAGGACAGTGATACACAGCCAAAACCAGGAATGCTACTTTGGAAGAATGCTTCAGGACATAGTGAAAGAAATGTAAAACTGGCTTTAGGTATTTGAGTCCATGTTTTTGAAACCTGACTGATGGCTGTGTCTCCTTATAAACAAATTCTTACAATCTTTTCATCAAACTAGATGGAATAGGTTAGGTTTTTCTTCTCTGTTTACCTACTTGGGAGGGAGGGGGTAGGGATTTTATTGGTATTTATTGTTTACACTGTTAAGTCCATTTTAATCTAATAGCATTGACTCTTTTTTAAATGACCAAAGTTAATAATTTAAAAGCAACAATTGTGCTTTTAATTGTAATTAACCTTTGATAAACTTTTTTATCTGAATTATTTTGTCAGTTCTTGTACATCTGTAAAATGGAAGATATTTGCTATTTCAATATGAAAATCTATGTAAGTCTATAAATTATGTGTGCCAAATATGATAAGTGCTATACATGAATACATCTTCACTCAGATAATTTCTTTGGTTAGGAAACTTTCTGTTCTTTGTAAAGTTATTATTTTTAATTTTTAGAAGTTCTTTGTCTCTCAAGTCTATGCATATTTTATTCTAAGGGAATTTCTTTTTTTAATTTTTATATCTTTTTGTCAAATCTAAGTCCTTAAGATACATGATTTTCAAACATTTGCAGAGAGCCTGCCTCTTACCAGATCCATATTCTGACAGAAGAGATGGTCTTTTTTTTTCCTGTTTCAAGGTATTCCCATCATGTAGGTGGATTATCTAAAAGGTTAGTGTTAACCTTTTTAGATATACCCAAATGCCTTGTTTCTTCCAAGGAAAAGTGGAAGTCACACCTTCCTGAGACTATTCATACAGATCTTTTCATTCCTCTTTCTTTGCTGTAAGCAGTGAGAGGAGCCTTTAATATAGACAAAATCTACAGTTGTTACAAGATCAGTCAAGGAAAGTGGAAAGAGATGTTTTCAAAGAAGATACATAACCCCTTCAAAAAATAAATTAAAACTTATGGTGCTCATATAAAATTCTGACATATTTATATCTTCTGCTGAGGATAATGAAATTTCAATTAAGACAAGACCTTGGCATCATAAGATCACTGTTTAGTTCCTGGATTTAACTTTCTTCTTAGAGTCTTATTTTACTTGGTCTGGGGAAAAAAAGATTCACTGCAGCTCAAGGGAGGCTCCTAATGTCAACAGCATATTGTAAAGATGTGCTATTGGAAGGATTCAGAAAGAGCCAAAGGCTATGTAACTACATGATTTACATCTCCCTTCCTTCCCTTCTACTTAACTCCATTTTTCCTTTTCTGTTCTGATCCCCACCAGTATACCCTTCTTTTCTTTCTCCCTTTCTCTCTGTCCCCTTACCAACTCCATTGTCTCTCCAAAGAGGAAGGTTTTTAAGTCATTCACAGATTACCATACATTATTGGTAAAAAAAAAAAAAAGAAAAGAAAAAAAGAAAGAAAGAAAAAGTAATTGGAAATAGCTTGAATTGCTTTGAAAATAATCGTATTTTATCTACTGCCATACATACTATGTTACTCAGTATTTCAATTAATCTTTTTATTTATTTGATTAATTCAGTTACTGTATTACAGATTTGTAACTATCATAATATCACCTGTCTAGTATGCCATGATATCAAGTTAATGAGTAAATGTTTAAAGTTCTTATTTAATTAATTTTTAAATGTCATTAAATTTTTTAAATGAAATTGGCTTATCCTTATACATAAAAAGTAAATGTATGTTACAATGGAAGGAGCACTGGACTTTATTCAGAAAATCTGGGTTTTGACTCAGCTTGAATTTTTTCTGTGCCTTTCCTCTATGATGTTAGTAGGATAATTAGCAAAATGTAAATAGTTTCTGTAAATTAGTAATAGTGTTTTATCAGCAGTCATTTCTGAACTTTAATGATTCTACAGTAGTTTCGTAAAATGTTCATATTTGGAAAATTCCTACTGTCTTTTTTCTGATTCAGAACCAACCTACGATCCTATATTGCATTTAGGTTTTGGTGTTTTTTTTAAGATTTTATTTATTTATTTGACAGAGAGAAACACAGCGAGAGAGGGAACACAAGCAGGGGGAGTGAGAGAGGGAGAAGCAGGCTTCCCACCCAGCAGGGAGCTCAATGTGGGGCTCGATCCCGGGTCTCTGGGATCATGACCTGAGCCAAAGGCAGTCGCTTAACCAACTGAGCCACCCAGGCGCCCCACATTTAGTTTTCATATTTCCTTGGTTTCTTTAATCTGGAACACCTCCTTGGTTTTTCTTTGTCTTTTATGACCATCGCACTTTTGAAGAGTACCAGCCAGTAATTTATAGAATGTCCTTCAATGAAGGATTAACTAATATTTCCTCTACTTAGTGCTTTTTTGGCAGGAATATCTGAGAAATGTTATTGTGTCTTTTTTCACACTGTGTATCAAGATTTTGACATTTCTCATTATTGTCATGTTAATTTTGATCACTTGGTTAAGGAGATGTTGACTCAGTTTATGTACTTTACGGTTATTTTTCCTTTTGTAATTTAGTAAATATCTTACAAGAAAATACAGGAGACTATATAAATATTTTATTCTTTCATTATATTTTACCCACTACTTTTAGCATCTATCTAATGATTCTTGCCTCCAGTAATTATTTTGGTATTTGCCAGATGATTTTTTTTCATGTAAGGTGATTTTTCTGTGCTGTACCTTCTCCCCCAGTTATTAATTTCTTAACTTATAATTTAGGGATTTTATTTTATTCTTTGGGTTATAATCCATTGCAGTCATTGTGTTGTTTCTCCAGTTGTCCTGATTTGTGCCATTGGGAGCTTCTTCATGTTAGCTCCTCTGTTCTTTTGATGTACCCTCATTAATTTTTGAGCACTTTACTTTTCTGGTACCACAAGACATTCCAAGTTCTTCTTATATTTTCTTTGTCTCAGCTCTGGAATCAGCTATTTCTTTATAGAGTCCTGGTTCCTTGGAGACTGATTTATTAGAAATTGACATTTAGAAACCAAGAGCTGGAAACTGGATGTGCTTAGTGCTACTGGTTGATTGTCTTTACTTCTGGGTCCTTTCAACAAGCAGAACTAAGAAATATGTAAATATGAATATACACATCTGTATCCATCTGTCTTTGGCTCTATTTGTATTAAAAAACATGAATATAAGAAATAGCACAGAAGGTCATAGGGAAGGGAGGGAAAGCGGGGGAGGGAAAGCTGAATGGGAAGAAATCAAAAAAGGAGACAAACCATGAAAGAGTCCTGACTCCAGGAAACAGACTGAGGGTTGTGGAAAGGGAGGTTGGTGGAGGGATGGGGTAACTGGGTGATGCGAATTAAGGCACATTATATGATGAGCACTGGGTGTTATATGCAACTAATGAATCATTGAACACTACAAAAACTAATGATGTACTATATGATGGCTAATTGAATTTAAATTAAAAGATATATATATGACACCATAGTAATACCTCAGATTGCAGTCTGACACCACAGGGTTAAAGCTAGCCTTCCCTCTTTCCTTATTTATATTTCCTTTCTTTGGCAGTAAGAAACCTGGCTTTCATTATCTATAATTTAATGACTTATTTGCTCAGATCTAAAGTATATATAAAGTAATCTCAGAATTGCAAAACCACCCTTGGGAGAAGGTGAGTATATTTTGTGTGTAGAAGGGACATGAATTGTGGGCTAGAAAACAGACTGATAGGCAGCCTATAAAACATCCCACACGGATTCCTTCCTCCCAGTATTCATGATCTTATATAGTCTCTCCTTGCCCATGGGGCTACACAGAGTGACTTGTACCAAATAGACTATGGCAAAAGTGATAATAGGTCATTTCCAAAATTATGTTACAAAAGTACTGTGACTTCTGTCTCATTTTCCCTCTCGTTCTCACTCTTGGAACCCTCACTCTGGGGTAGGCAAGCGGCTGTGTTTTGAGTGACCCTAAAGGCAGACTCACATAGCAAGGAACTGATGTGTCCAGTCAGTAGCCAGGGAGGACTTAAAGACTAGCAACAGCCATATGAATGAGCTTTGAAGCACATGCTCCCTTAAACATGTGATGACTGCAAGCCTGACCCATGCCGTGGTTGAAGCATTTGGAAAGACTGATTAAGAGCCACCTAAGCTAAGCCAGCCCTGGATCCCTTATCCATAGAATCTGTGAGATTAAGTGTTCATTGTTTGAAGCCACTAAGTTTTGGAGCAATTTCTCATGCAATAATAGATAATTAATACTTGCTGTGTGGAAGAGATTTATGAACTAGACTTCACTGTTTGTGTACAGCTCTTTTTGTCTTTAGTTTTAGAGTATATTAGTCAAAATACTTTTTTTTAGGTGACTTAGATTAGTTCTATTTTTTCCCCAAATCCTTCAGGGTAATCATGATATTTAATTACAGTTAGGTTCATTTACTACTATTTGCATTCTACTAGGATTCCCCTAACATTCTGTAATTTTTTTTTTTTTTTTTACATTTACATGGTTTTAAACACCAGAACTGTGCAAAAAGCTGACTTCTAAGTGTCACTCCCCAGGACCTCATTTCTCATCTACTTCTTTCCTCCTTCTCTCAATCTTCCCACCTACTCTCTACCCTGTAGGTAATCTCATTAGTTTCTGGCTTCCATTCCTGTATTTCTTTTAGCATAAATTAGAAGCAACATGTGTATTTTTGTGTTTTCACATATCACTTCTGTATTACATGAAATGCAGTATACTGCAGGTTCTCTTTGCATTTAGCTCTTATATGTTGTTGTTAATTACATCTTGGAACTCATTCCAGAAAAGCTCAGAGAGTCCTTCCTTACTTTTTTTAATAGCTGCTTTGTACCTCACTATGTGAATGTACCAGAGTTTATTCAGTCACTCTGTTGTATATGGGCATTTAAGCTGTTTCCAGTATTTTGCAGTTAAAAGCAATCTTTAATTGAATAATTTTATGCACTCATATTTTCATGTTATTGGAAGTGTTTTTTTCAGGGTAAATTTCTACAAGTGGGACTGTTGGGTCAAAGGATAAGTGTATATGTGGTTCTGTTAGATATTGCCATTGCGCTCCAAAAGAGTTATAAATGTTTTCATTCCCAACAGCGTGTGAATGCGTATTTCTAATGGAGTTATCTTAATGTTTAGTTATCAGATGTTTATAAGACATTACCATTGGGGTGCCTGGGTGGCTCAGTCATTAAGCATCTGCCTTCAGCTCAGGTCATGATTACAGGGTCCTGGGATCGAGGCCCACATAGGGCTCCCTTGGGCTCCCTGCTCAGTGGGAAGCCTGCTTCTCCCTCTCCTCACTCCCCCTGCTTGTGTTCCCTCTCTTGCTGTGTTTCTGTCTGTAAAATAAATAAATAAAATTTAAAAAAAAAAAAGAAGAAGACATTATCATCCAATAAGAACTCACTAAAAGGGTGAAAATCTAGTCTTATTTCAGTGGCTCAGTCTTATTTCATGCTCAGGTAGAGCATGTTATCTTTGATCTCAGAGTCATGAGTTCAAGTCCCAAGTTGGGCAGAGAGCTTACTTAAAAAAAAATTTTTTTTAGTTGCTGCAAGAATTAAACTGAATTAAGACTAACATAATTTAGCCAATTCATTTTAGCACAGTAAAAATAATCCAAGAAATAAGAAGTGATCATTCTTTAAGGTATAGACTTTAAAGACTCATTTCATTTTTGCTTGCTTGTTTAAAAACATTAGATAAATATGAATGAATCCCCATTATATACTCTTTAGTTTTGTTTTCTGGCCCTTTATTTTTATTTCAATCTCTTACTTCTTTCCCACAAGCTCCTCGTTCTCCTGTACTACATAACTATTTTCCAGAACACACAGTGGTCACTTTTGGTTTCATGTCCTTTCATATGCCATTCCTTCTGTCTTAATCCTCATTCCTCTCCAGTGGTGTCTGGTAAATTTCTATTTATCCACTGAAATTCAGTTCATATACTGGAGTGCCTGGCTGGCTCAATCAGCAGAACATGCAACTTTTGATCTTGGGATTGTGAGTTTGAGACCAACTCTATGTGTAGAGATCACTTAAAAATAAAATCTTAAAAAAAAAAAAAACCCTCTCAGTTCATATGTTACCTCTTTCACACCTCCTCCCTTCCTTCTCTACCCTCTCTACCACTACTCACCTAATCTTTTTTTAAATGTGATTCTGTAATATGTTATGTGTCACTATACAACTTACATTGTTTAGTAAAAACATCTTAATGGGTTTTAGTTTATGATCGAGTGTGTTCCTTCACAGCACATTTTCTTTCTTCAGTAGAGTCCTACTGCCTAACATATATGTAATTATTTAATATTTAATAAATGAGTGAATGAATTTTTTTCTTTGTAAGGAGCATTTGAATCTTTGCAAATTATAGAGAATAATTATCTTTTTACAAGTATTTATGCTCCTACTTAATGACTACTTTTAATCTTAGAAAGATCTAAGATTTAAGATTTGATCTTAAATCTGAATCTACGAAGCTAAATTTTATAACCACTTTATATTTGACATTTAAAATATTTTAGAATAAAATATTGACTCTTGCTTTGACAGTTTATGTATTCTTTGTAACATAAAATTAAAACTATGCAAAATTAAAATTAACCTGTAATTAAATAAACTTGAACGTTCTCTTCACTGCTGACTCATACTTTTCTTTTCCCTTTGTAAAATAGAACATTGTACATTGCATGGGCTATTAGGTTGGCTCTTGCATTTGAATGGCAGCCCTAAAATTCATAGCTCTTGGAACAGTGTGAAGAAATATTTTGTAGATATGTATCAAGTAAAACTGAGAATTCTGAGCCCTGTCATTTTTATATTTTAAAAATGCATACATTTTTCTTACCCTCTAGGCACTAACACTAGGTGACAATATGCACATTGTATACTTGTGTACTTTGCTTTTCCTTGATCATTACTTTTTACCTTAGTTTTATTTCCTCAGCAACAGGGTAGGCTGCAATTCATTTCTGACAGTAACTACCCAGATTCAGACTTATATAGGTTTAAAGGCTCAGTTCTTCCTAAGTCTGCCCCTACTTAAGATTCCAACTGAACTTTGGCCACCTACACTTCTGACCAACTTGGCTACAAGTTCAGGGATTCCCACAACCATCTCAGGTTTAATAATTCACCTAGATGATTCTTAGAACCCAAGAAGGCACTACACTTACAATTATAGCTTTATTTTAAAGATATAACTCAGAAACAGCCAAATGCTGAGATGCATAGGAAAGGGTCTGTGAGGGTCTTAGACAGAGCTTCTGTGACTTCTCCCATTATACTCAAGGCATAGCACCTTCCTACCACATCAGTGTGTTTGCCTACCAGGAAGCTCCACTAAGCTTCAGAATTTTTATTGTATTTCATTACATATGTATGGTTGATTACATCATGGGCCATATGATTAAACTCAATCTCTAGTTCCCTCCATCTTTGGAGAATGGGGGGGACCTGAAGTTCCAACTCAATCTTAAAGCGATCTAGGGACCCACATTGAGTCACCTCATCAGAAAGACACTCCTTTCGGTCAGAAAATTTCAAGGTTTTTTTGTTTTTGTTTTTGTTTTAAGATTGTATTTATTTGTTTGACACAGAGAGAGAAAGAGAGAGATCACAAGCAGGGAGAGTGGCAGAGGGAGGAGAAGCAGGCTCCTGGCTGATTAGGGAGCCCGGTGTGGGGCTCCATCCCAGGATCATGGGATCATGACCTGAGCTGAAGGCAGACACTTAACTGACTGAGCCACCCAGGCGTTCCGCTGTTGTTTAGTATTAAACTACTATTCCTTTTGAGTTATATGAGCTATTTATGAGCAATAATGAATAATTCGTTTTGAGAGGCAATGCATTTTCCAGTAATTGATCTGAATAAAACTAATATTAAACATGAATACTTTAGTTAATAGAGTGGATATTAGCAATCATTTATTCAAATTAAGAAAGAATTCTTATTTTGATAAATAGAATTCTTTTATTTACAGCATCTAGCTAAGTGGGGTTAATAGGTTGTAGAAAATTAATTTCTTACTATTAGAGGAAATATATATTTTCTTTCGCTCAGCTTGGCATTAATTCAAAAATGAACTCTTCAGTTCCTACCTTTTCCAGGAGGAACATTGTTTACTCCTTCATAATCAAACTTAACCTTTGTTATGCTGAAGTCAGAGTTTATATTTCCTGTTATGTGAATTAGAAATGCACCACAAGGAACACTGCAAAATAAAGTAGCAGAATTTTTATTTATTGTTGAGGACATTTCAACAGCTACAAAATGGGTGAAAAAGATTTAAATTTACCAAGCAACATTACCACAACTAAATGGTACTTAGTACTGTTTCTCAAATAACAAATGAAAGAAGTGGAAAATCTATGAGACAGGGTTGCCTTTAAAAATGTGATTTTGGGGCGCCTGGGTGGCTCAGAGGGTTGAGCGAGTGCTTTCGGCTCAGGTCATTACTCAGGGTCCTGGGATCAAGGCCCACATCAGGCTCTCTGCTTGGCGGGGAGCCTGCTTCCTCCTCTCTCTGCCCACCTCTCTGCCTATTTGTGATCTCTCTCTCTCTGTGTCAAATAAATAAATAAAATATTTTTTAAAAATGTGATTTTGGGGTGCCTGGGTGACTCAGTCATTAAGCATCTGCCTTCAACTCAGATCATGATCCCGAAGTCCTGGGATCAAGCCCCACATTGGGATCCCTGCTCGTGTTCCCTCTCTGTCAAATAAATAAATTTCTTTTTTTAAAATGCTATTTTAATGCATTAATTACTATGTGACAAGGGCATAGGAAGAGGTTTGCCTTTTCTAGAAATATTCTCATCTCTATTTCTTTAGATACCCTCAGATTTATGTTGACTAATCTCAGGATTTGTGTTTCTTTCTTCTTTTTTTTTTCTAAGCAATAGAAAAATATTCCTCAGACACTGCGAATTTTAGTTTTCAGATTGCCTTTGTCTCTGTAAGATAAGTAACATGAGTACAGGGAATATTTCTGAAAAGGTTGCTTATAGCTGGATCAATTTCAAGTTAGAACCTTTAAAAATTACCTGTATTTTTTAAAATTGCCTATATTGTGAGACGATAGAACATTCTAGGTAGTAATGTAAAAGAGTAGACTTACATAGTAACTGAACAAACTGTTCTGACATTCAGTTTGGTACCTCTAATTCTTAGGAAGGTAATTGAGATTATATTGAATCTTGTAATTTATTTTATAATGATCATTTAATGAAATTTTTAAAATAATTTCTTATCATAGAAGTTTATAAAATATCAACATGGGACATCAAAATAGATAAATGCAATGAATTAAGGAATTGTAAATTATATATTTCTTCAAAGTAGCTTTAAATGATTTTTTAAATTTCCAGCTATAGGGTGTGTAGGTGGCTCAGTGGGTTAAAGCCTCTGCCTTCAGCTCAGGTCATGATCTCAGGGTCCTGGGATCAAGACCCGCATTGGGCTCTCTGCTCAGCAGGGAGCCTGTTTCCTCCTCTCTCTCTGCCTGCCTCTCTGCCTACTTGTGATCTATCTGTCAAATAAATAAGTAAAATCTTTAAAAAATAAAATAAAATAAAATCAACATTCATCATATCAACCAACATTAAAGACTTTAAATATTTTCATGTATTCTCTTAAGGTGTTTTTTCCATTTGTATTTTTAAACTGTTTAGTTTGAAATTATTTCTAGTTTAGATAAAAGTTGTAAGAAGAGGACAGTTAACATTTCTCCCCTGTGCTTTGAGCACTCCCTCTCTCTGCATATATACACCTAATCATGGTATACAGTCAAATGTTTCTAGTTCTCCTAAGAATGCCCTTTCTAGCAATTTTGTTTTCTTGCTCCAAAATCTAGTCCAGGAGCATACACTGCCTTTATGTATCATAGCTCTTAAAGTTTTCCTTTAATCTGGAACAGTTCATTGGTCATTCTCTCTCTTTATGACAAAACTGGCAATTTTGATGAGTTGAGACAACCATTCCATATATGCAAAATTTCAAGAAATTAAAATTATTTCCGTTATTATAATTTTATATTCTTGGGGCACTTGGGTGGCTTAGTTGATTAAGTGGCTGCCTTTGGCTCAGGTCATGATCCCAAGGTCCTGGGATCAAGCCCTATATTGGGCTCCCTGCTCTGTGGAAAACCTACTTCTCCCTTTTCCTCTGCGTGCTGCTCTGCTTACTTGTGCTCTCTATCTCTCAGTCACATAAATAAATAACTAAAATCTTTTTAAAAAATTTATATCCATTTTTTCATTTAGTATTATATTTTTAGCATTTTCCAGTGTCATTAATTACTCTTTCAGTTATCATTTTGGATGGCTTTATATTTTTTATTTTCATTAGTCTTGTATTGGATATTTTTACAGTTTCTTATTTTTTTTAGTATCACTAATACAGTTGGAAAGAATGTCTTATAAATAAATCTTCATTGTAATTTAAATTTCTGAATACATCTTTCAGTGTTTGTTAAGTGCTTACAACACGGAGCAATAAAACAAAAATCCTACAGAAGACAATAATTAAGTGTTAATCTCTATGATTCTGAATATAATTGGAATGGCAATTTGGAAACGGGGGAAATTACCAGATAATGAGGTTTCCCAATTTAGGAAATGGAAATACAGGATATCCACTTAATTTTGAATTTCAGATGGGACGCACAATATTTGAAACAGCCACTAAAAAATTATTCATTGCATATCTGAAACTCAAATTTAGCTATATATTTCGTATTTGTTGACCATACTAGAGGATTGAGTGGTCAGAAAAACGAAATATTATAATAGTGATGGAGGGAAGTGAAGACAATGTTTCATAAAATGAATGTCTTGAAAATACCACTGAAGCTAGAGTGAGTATAGTTTCTATAAAGTATAGTACATAAGGATAAAGACTTTGTGTCTCATTCAGTGCTACATCCCAAATGCCTTTTAAACAGTGCCTGCACACTGTAGATGCTCAGTAAATATTTTATGAATGAATGATCGAATGAATGAATTTGCACTAGAGTAAAATCAGGCCTTTTGGGACAAAGGTTACTGGATGAATCTAATTTGATAAGAATCAAATTTCTATGAATTTGGAATACCTGGCAGACAAATTTGGATGTCCTGCCTTCCTTTATTCACGTGAAATATAAAGATATTTTTAAAAAGAAATATAATGATTTATTACGTTTCTACCATGTATCAGATGTTGAGGATACTTCAGTGAACAAGAATAGACATGATTTCTACCCTCATGGATTTTAGAGTCTAGTGAGAGTGACATTTTTTAATTAAGCCACTTACTAATTTATAGTTACAAACACACATTATGAGAGGAAAGTACTTTGTTCTGAAATCACGTACAATAAGGGTATATTCTTAAAAACCTAAGAATTGAGAATAGGGTTTTATTGTGTCATAGGGATAGATGCAGTTTCTTCTATGAAATCTTCATTCATTCACTAATTTTCTCCCTGCGTTTATAGAGTACTCTTTAGGCTGTCACATTTGGTTCTTATACAACTTTTGGTTTTCTATTTTAATATATGGGTGATTTGGTAGATTATATATTCTTTGAGGAAGGAGAGATTAGAATAGGCAAAAAGGTGTTAGATTATGATTTATTTTTATTACCTGTACTTTAATGTATATAGTAGGTGTAAATTATGTTGACTCACTGAAATTATGAAAAATTGATAGTGGAAGATATGCTGTATACATCCAAGAGATTATTTCTTAATTCTTTGAGCATCTTGACAAAGTTTATGGTGTTTAGATGTCATTCTTAGTTTATAAACCTTGAGTGGCAATTTTAGGTCGGGAATAAATGTCTAGTGATTAGCAGTCAGGGAACTTTGATAACCATTGTCACATATTAACTTTAATCAAAGCGGTTACTTTTGAATCTGCCTTCACTATACACCGAAAATCTAACTACTTCTTGCCACTTCTCTTACCTTCCTTCTGGTTCCTGATGCTCTCATCACTTTCCTGGATTATTACAATAGCCTCATAATTGCTGTCCCCTGGTGTTGACCTGCTTGTAGCAACGAAGGAGGATACTGGAAGCTTCTGAGCACTAGTGGTAGCATTACAAGCTCTGTGCTTTGATGTGGCCGCATTGTGTTTAAGAGATTGAAATAGAAGCATAGTAAATGTGTGTTGACTTGGAATAGTAGTAGGGAATCAGGATAACAATCAGTTCTTAAAGACTTTATATTCCTGATAGTTAAATAATATGTGCTTGCCAATATTAGCACAGTTGACCCTTGAACATAGGTCAGTAACCTCCCTCCTAGTATACCTTTGTGGAGCGTAAATTAATACCTCAATGAAACTACTTTTTTAAAAAGGACACTACTAAGAAAACAGATAAGCCAACCACAGATGAAGAGCAAACATTTACAATTCATATATGTGACAAAGGATTATATACAGAATATATAAATAACTCTGCAAATCAGTAAGACAGCAAACAGCATAATAAAAAAAATTGGGCAAAATAATTTGGACACTTCAAAAAAAGGAATAATATAATGGCCAATGAGCACATGAAAGGGGGTTCAACATCATCATCATGAGGGAAATACAAATTAACACTATAGTGAAGATACCACTGCCTACACACTTGAGTGGTTTAAGTTAGTAGGGCTACCAAGCGTTGGCAAGGATATGAAACAACTGGAGCTCTCATTCTTTGCTGATGGGACCACAAATTTGAAAAAGTATTTGAGAGTTCTTTTGTTTTAAAAAGTTCATCATATAACTGCCCTATGACTCAGCAAGTCATATACCCAAGAAGAGCAAGAACATATGTTTTTTATTCATAGCAGGAAACTGAAATGTCCATCACCAGGATAATTTTTCAGCAAATTATAGTATATTCATATTATAATATACTACTAGAAAATAAAAAGGAATGAACTACTGCTATCCCCAACCACAAGGATAAATCTCAGAAAACATTATGTTAAGCAAAAAGAGTCAGACACAAAAGAATATTTGTGTCCTTTATTCCAAAAGTCAGAAGGTGTTTCTTCTTTGTGAAGGAGGCATATGGATTGACTCATGAGGGACAGTAGAGAACTTTCTGGGATCATGGAAATATTCTGTGTCTTGTTTGGGGTGAACATTTAAGATCTGTGCATCGTATTATATGTTTATTATACCTCAATAACAAGAAAGTACAAAATGCCGTAAATAATAGCCAATTGCAAGTCAACCAAGCGATTGTATTAATGTCTCACCATTTTTTATAAGAAAAATAAATCTTGGGGTGCCTGGGTAGCTGAGTTGTTAAGCATCTGCCTTCAACTCAGGTCATGATCCTGGAGTCCAGGGATCGAGCCCCACATCGGACTTCCTGCTCAGCAGGAACTCTGCTTCTCCCTCTCTCACTCCCCCTGCTTGTGTTCCCTCTCTAGCTGTGTTTCTCTGTCAAATAAAATATTAAAAATAATAAAAATTTTTAAAAAGAAGAAAAGAGAAATAAATCTTCCTTTTCAGTTTTCAGAGAAAGAAAAGTTTTATTTAATGCTTTTTTATATACTTATATATGGCATATCAATTATGAGAAGATTATCTAAACAGATTGACTAAAGATTACCTATGGAAAAGGGTGAATATTTTGCCTTTTTGTGTATGCATGTATATTGAGGGGAAAAGGTGATTTCCCATGGTAGGCTCTTGTACTCTATTTCTTAACTATTTCTTCTGGTAAAATGTGAACTATAATGTTTTGACCATGAAAAAGTCATTGATGAACTCTTTTTCTCTTTCCTTATATTTTTTCTTTTTTCTTTATAATGATATATTTAATATATATATATCAAAGAATATATGTAACACATGTTACAAAGCGGATACCTCTGTCTCCCTCTTCATTTGAAGTATTTAAAGCTTTTAGCAGTCCCTTGCAGACCTAATGCCTATTCTGGCTTTGTATTTTCATTTCCTTGTGTGTGTGTGTGTGTATCTATCCCCTGCATATGTACATATATTTGTGTATGTATACATATATGTGTGTTTATATACATATATTTTTTATACAATATATTATTTTGCTTCTCTTTTTGCTTTATAGAAGTGGTGTATTATGGTATTGCTCTTGTCCTTCAGTAATAGGTTTCTGTGATTCATCCATGTTGCTGTATGTAATTGAAGTTTATTAATTTACATTGCTACATAATTTTGTGTTGTTGAAATATTTTTTTTGGTCCCATTTTTTTTCTCATCCTTTGACCCCAACTTGTTGTTAAATCAGCAAAATTATCAGTGACTTCACATATATGGAATTCTTCTAACAAAGAGTTGTAATTATGACTTGGAAATCTAGATACCATTAGAAATTCCTTCTATTCCTATAAGCCTAGTAAGCTATATGATTTGCATTTTTATAGTAGGGTATGAATTATATAGTTATAATGACAGCTGCAGGGTAGAAAGTTTTAACACGCTAGAATGAAATGTATCTTGGAGACATTTTTGGTATCTGAAGATCCACATGCCCCATATGGTGCCACTGAACCAATGAGTTTGAAGAAATTATTCTTACTGCTGAAACAGCACAAAGTATGAATTACTTTTTTTATAGGAACTTACTATCTTTTCAGCTAAATTTCTATATGAGTAATTATATGTATAATATATATTGACTGTAAATATAATGTGGTTTATCACATTAGTGTGATTTTCCTCCATGTTCCAATAAAATGCTACTATATTTCCTAATTTCGAAAGTTGTAACAAAAAAAAGTTGCAGGTCAAAGTTAATACCATGTTATAGGATAGGAAGCTTAGAACATTGTCATTTACTATAAAGAATAACCATAATTCCAATGGGTTTTTTAATAATCCATTTTGATATTAATATTTGTTATAGTGAAACTTTTATTTCTCACAGTATATTGTCCTTCATAAAAGAACCCCAAAGTTTTTACATAAAAATGTAATTTTGTATACATACAGATATAGCTTATTTTTGTTCATAACCATAGTATTTTTTAAGTGATTTATTTGAGATAGAGAAAGAGAGTAAGAGAGTATGAGCAGTGGGGAGGGGCAGAGGGAAAGGGAGAAGCAGACTCCACACTGAGCAGGGAGCCCTATGTGGGGCTCAATTCCAGGCCAGGATCGATCCCAGGATCATGACCCCAGCCAAAAGCATACACTGAACTGACTATGCTACTTAGGAGCCCCCATAACCATAGTATTAATAGTCATTTTGGTAAGCCATTTTATTAATGTAACCACAGGCTTACGATAATATGAAATTTGGTATAAATTTAACTTTTTAATATAATTTGTTTTGGGGCTGACTTTTTAAATTACATTTTTTGGTTGAGAGAAAGAGAGTGCCTGCATGTGTAGGGGGCCAGGGGACAAAGGGAGAGAGAGAATCCCAAGGAGTCTCCACATTGGAGCTTGAATTGCAATTTGGGCCTTGATCTTACAGCCCTGAGATCATGATCATCTGAGATGGAACCAGGAGTCTGACATTCAACCAACTGAGCCATGCAGGCACCCCTCATTACATTTTTAACTCATCTAACTAATTAACTTTTTTAAGTCATTGGTGTGAAATCCCTTTTGCTGTTCCACAAATCAGTATTATGGATCAAAAGAGAGGGAGAGAGGGAGGAATTGAAGGAGAGAGAGGATTGTGAGAGAAACTTGTTATGATTTCTGTTCCTAAGTGGCATTATACAGAAAGTTTAAAATTACAGTATTATAAATATCTCATTAATATTCAGGACAGTCAGAGACTGATCTAAAGGTAATCAAAGATAATCAGTTCTTCAGAGGATCTTCTTTCTAGGTTGCTCTGGTGAGAAAAGACATAGAAGTGAAATAACTCTGATGTCAAGTCAGAGATTTTTTTCTCCCTAAATCAACCTAAAAACTTTACTGAGTTGGGCCTAACAGTAGAATCAAACCCCTAGAGAATATAGGCAGAGCACTGTTTTTCTCTTGACCAGGCTGAGACTCCATTCCTCTTTATATATCATATAGTACACTGGACATACTTTTTTAGAAGCGTAGATCTTTAATAATAACAGTAATTCCCTATGAAGCAACTGAAACCCTGTCTGAAAGACATTATGCATTTGTTTTCTTCAATGGGGAACACATTATGGGGAGTGAAGGCTTATTAACCTAATTTAAAAAAATGTAAGGGATGGAATTTTATTTTAATAAGTCATGCAGTAAGGAAATTTAAGTTATCGCAGCTCCTGGACAGGAATTATTTCAATATTGACAACTTATACATGTTTTACATGCCCGTTTGCTCTCCTGTTCACTACTGAAATGTAGTTACCATAGCAATGAACACATCACATGGTTCCTGTGCTAGTTCTAAAATAGAGAACAGCAATATGCCATATCAGCCATGCTTATTTTCTACATAAGGACTGCATATACAACTTGAGGCTATTCCATACCCTTCTCAGTGCAGATAGCTTGTCATTGATTCAGAAAGCTTTTTTAAAGTAAAAAGCAATTGGCAAGAGTACATATCAAGTCTCCAACCTTTCTTGTACTGTATGGTATATATTCCTTGCCACTGAGCTAAAAGGACAGCTTTACAAGCTTTGACCGGCAGGAACTCTGCTATTATATATTTAACCAAATATCTTCTACTGGAATATCAGTACCACTCAGGAGATTAGACGGGAGGGGCATATATACCATTGATGGAAACATTTTCTCTGTCTTATTGACCAATCCTTAACCAATCTTAGCTTTTTTCCTACTGTTTCCTTTTATGTATCAAGTTTTTAAAAAATAGGGTTCTTTTGAGAATTTGAGGAGAGGAGGATGCCAGGCACAGTTGGAAATATGCTATTAGTTCCCTTTTAGGACCATTATTGCTCTGTAAGATTTAAGCATAGGTTACACAGCAGTATATCGATAGAAAAGGACTGCAGATTTCTGTGATTGATGCTGTCAGGTCCCCACTTGTACCTTTTTTTTTTTTTTTTGCATTCTTTTAGTGTATATAGTAGACTGTCAGACCTCAAGGAATAAAACAGGAGCATACCCTTATTACTGTGAATCTAATATATTTGTTTGAAATAGTCCAAATGCTATGACATGTTAGTGAATGATGCTACTCTGTAACTATTTCTAACATATATGAAATAAGCACTGGAATAAAAAAAGGAAGTAAATTTCAATTTGAGCTGCCAGTTGTACTACACCTATTGTCCATAGAACTATACATTTAAAATTTTTAAATATAATGTCCTGAAACTACAAGAAACATCCATATTATAGATAATAGAGGACTCTATTGCTTTATTTACCCATTACCTTATACTCTTGACTAAATTTTGTAAGAGGTGAATCACAGGCCTTCACACGCAAATTAGTAAATTTAAGAAGCTAAATAGGGCCCCTGGGTGGCTGTCGGTTAAGCATCTGCCTTCGGCCAGTTCATGATCCCAGAGTCCCGGAATCCAGTCCCACATCAGGCTCCCTGCTCAGTAGGGAGTCTGCTTCCCCCTCTGCCCTTCACCCTACTTGAGCTGTCTCTCTCTCTCTCTGAAATAAATAAATAAAATCTTTTAAAAGAAGAAGCAGCTAAATAGGCATATGTATTTGGCTGGCTGGCTACTACTAATGGGGGATATATGTTGATTGTCTAATATTCGTGTTTGCTTTTTCATCAGTATTCGTGTTTGCTTTTATAACATGTGATTTAGTATTACATAAACTATATAGGTGCATGTGCTTGGCTCAGATCTTTGTGTTGGACTCTCGATTTCGGCTCAGATCATGATCTCAGGGCCCTAGAATCGAGCCCCAAGTCAGGCTCAGCACGCAGCAGGGAATCCACTTGAGGATTCTCTCTGGCCCTCTCCTGCCGCTCCCCGCTGCTTGCAAGTGTGTGTGCAAGCACGCAATTCCTCCCTCTCAAATAAATAAATCTTAAAAAAAAAAAAACTATGTAATATGGATACTTTTATATCCAGATAATTTACAACAAAGTTGAACAAGTGACCAGAGATGTCATAATAATCTTGTACTTGAACCTTATTTTTTTCTCTGTCATTATTTAAAAATGGTACACTACACTGATGAACATAGAGGAAGGAAAGGAAAAATAAAATAAGATAAAAACAGAGAGGAAGGCAAACCATAAGAGACGTTTAGCTATAGAGAATAAACTAAGGGTTGCTGGAGGGGAGGTGATTAGGAGAATGGGGTAATTGGCTGATGGGCCTTAAAGAGGGCACTTGATGTACTGAGCACTGAGGGCTATATACAACTGATGAACCACTAAATTCTACTGCTGAAACTAATAATACACTATATGTTAACTAACTTGAATTTAAATTAAATCTAAAAAATAATTAAATTAAGAATAAATAAATAAGACTTTCTAAAGAGAAAAAAGATAGTACACTACAGAAATAGGTAATAAGAAAAGAAACTCTTTTGTAATACCACCACATCTCATAGTGAGATAATCCCTTAGTTTGGGGTATGCCCTTCCAGATTATTTTCTATTATAAGAAATACTAAAAACCTTTATTTTTGAGAGCATACTATACTTCTGCTTTGCAGCTTTTTTCTAACCTAGACTGTTTTCTTGTTGCTGTAGACTTTATTACCTTTCTTATTTTTATTATAGTTGCATTATTATATGACTGTACCATAGTTCTCCTATTGAAGGCTATTGGGATGCTTTCTATTTTTTGTTACTGTAAATAGTGCTATGTTAATATGTCTGTATACTTTTATGTAAATTTTTCTATAGGTTCAATTTCTAGAACTATAACTGCTTATTCTTAAGAAATGAATATTTTAAATTTTGATGAATTTTCCTTATTGCCCTAAGAGTTTCTCCCAAATCATATCCCCAATTTAAGCTTTGCTGAAATGATAAATTTTAAATGACATCTCATCATTTTAATTTGTTTCTCTAGAGTTATTGTTGAAGTCCCACATCTTTTCATGTCTCTAAGCCATTTGTGTTTTCATCTTCTGTTCTCTCCTTAGTTCTTTGTCCATCTTTCTTTTGGATGGTTCAGTTTTTTTCTTACTAACTTTTCTCCTGTGTGTTTCCTTTTCTTTGCTCACTAGAATAAATTCCTAGTTGATTTGTAAATGTTCTTTCCAGTTTGTCTTTTGTCTTTATTTTTCATGCTTCCTGGTATCTGGAAGTTTTTGACTTATATATAGTTAGATTTGTTAGTCTTGTTTTTTATAGCTTCTAACCCTTACTTATTAATATTGAATTGTACATTTCATTTGGGTCTCATGTACATATTCATTCACTTGTTTACAGAATATAACCGTCTGAGTCCTATAGTATATCAGGTGTCTGCTAGATGATGGGTCAATACTCTGTGTACCATCGGGATGTAATCATATTTGCAACAATGTTTTAGCATAGCAACAGGTTACATTCTTCAGAATGGTTAGCAGGTACTTCTGAATATTGCTGTAAAGGAAATTAACACATAACATGACCAAATTCTATAGAATTATTAGCAGATACTTTTGAATATTATTGTAAAGTGAAAATAATGCATAACATGTAAAGCAAAAGTAAAAAGCTACATATAACAAGTAGTTATAGTTATGATAAAGTTATGATTATCCAATGATGTATAAAAACCCCTTCTCAAAACCAAAATAAAACAATAGAAAAAACTGTCTGTCTCTTCTGGAGCAGTAATACCTGCTAAGGAAATGTTACTGGTGTGGAAGCTTTGGCTATAGTCATTTCTAGAATGTAAAATGAAGAACTCTTAAAAAGCCTATATCTCCCACTCCCTTTCATCCATTTGCCCAATGCCCACCCCCTCCCCTCTGGCAACCATCGGTTCTCTGTATCTATGGGTCTGTTTCTGCTTTTTGTTTGTTTTTTTTTTATTCATTTGTTTTGTTTTTTTAGGTTCCACAGATAAGTGAAATAGGGAATAAAAGGTACAGCATAGGGAATATAGTCAGACTAGTTGCATTGTATGGTAACAGATGGTAGTATACTTGCAGTAAGCAAAGTGTAAAGTATAGGCTTATCGAATCACTATGTTGTATACCGGAAACTAGTGCAACATTGTATATCAGTTAAACTTTAATTTTAATTAAATGGTATTTTTTCAAATCATATTAAAAATTGATCTTGGCCAGTTTACAAGTAGGCAGAATACACAGTCATCTGAGTGTTTATGAATTTTAAGTCTTTTTCCACCACTTGCCAAGATACTCCTATGTTAAAGCTTTTACTCTATTAAAGTTGATGTACCTTGGAAATTTTAGCATTATAAATATTGTCAAGTATGAACACCACAGTGTGAATAAGTTTAAGAGCCTTTCCTCATCTCAGTTTTGCAAGTAAGAGACAATGAGAAGACTAGTAGTCTGAGACAAGGGGAGAAGATGAACAGTGTGAATCGGGTTGGGCATTAAAGGTAACCTTTGAACACCTCAGAGGTTCTTCTGAATATAGACTTCATCTGCCCAATATACATGTGTCTACTCCTCAGCTTCCCTCACTTTATTGAAATTGATTGGAAATGTTAAAATATTTTAAGATGTTCCCTGTTCATAATTTATAAAGCATCATTATATGAATCAGAGTTAAAACAGAGAAGCAGAACCAGTAGATACAGATACAGGACTTTGTTACAAAGAATCGGCATATGCAGTTCTGAAGGCTAACAAAGTAAACCCAAAATCCTTTCAGGAAAGGAATATCATAAATAGGTTGGAACCCTGTGTATATAAGCTGGTTAGTCTCTCAGCTCAGGGAAAGCCTAAACTCTCTTTTACAGGGTTCACCCAATTAAGTCAGGACCACATGGGATAATCTCTCTTTGATTAACTTTAAGCCAACTGATTAGGAACTCTAATTACATTTGCAGAATTCTGTCACTGCAGCACCTAGATTAGTGCTTGATTGAATAACTGGGGAAGATAGTTCAGCCTGACCAAGTTGACACATTGGGAAAAAAAGCCATCATAATCCTTTAGACATCATTCATACAGTTCTTTTTTTGATCATAATTCACAAAAAATACTTCCCCTATAACTGGTAACTCCACAAGTATTTTCATGTAATATAATCATACTACAGGAACCCCAGTCACACTCCAAAAATAAGCTTCACTTACTGGTCATAAAACAAGACTTAGAAGAGTCCCCTTAAGAGGCCATCTGAATCTGTCCCTTCATTTTGCAGTTGTAAAATCTGAAGCCCCCAAAGGTTGTCAGCTTCATTTTTGTTTTTTCATACCACAAAAGGAAATACCTCATTTAGGAATATATTTTAGTTGACTTAGTCTTTTCACCCGATGCCCTGTAAGAATTAGCTAAGAAAGTAGGTGGGATAATGAGAGTACTCCATTTTCAATTCAATTAAACTAGTTGCCACTTTCTATTGCTATTATATATGAGAGATCTTGGTATGCAGAAATATGTTTCTTAGGTTGCAAAACTGAAAATCTGGGTACTTGATGAATTTTGTAGACATGGCTTTTATCATAATGAATTGTGTACTCTTGGGAGAATCCAAAACATGTTCTAAAAGGTCTTGAAAGAATTAGAGACACAGTTTTACTGCTTCTCCATTGCCTTGCATCCCAACTTTACCTTATAATTTTTTATAATGGATTCCTAAAGTGTGCCTTCTGATATTATGGTCTAGAGTTAAGTTCAAGTGATATTTAGTTGGAAGGGTTTTTTGGTGCTTAGTCATTTATATCTGGTGTTCTTGAGCATTTACACAAACTTCTCACCACTAAAGGTCCCTTAAAAACATTTATTAATTCAAAAAATACCTAATTGCCTTCTAGGTGCCAAGCACATCTCCTGATAAAACAGTGACCAAGATAGATAGTCTAGGAGGAAAGTGAGACAAGGAAATACCAGCATTAATTGTGGAAAATACCACTACAGAAGTATAAGGATATGATTCATGTCTTTTCTTTATGGCCTGCTGCCTTCACATACTGCATACTTAAAAAATGCTTTTTGAATAACTGAGGTATATATGGCATTTTTAAAGGAATATAGACTTTTTAAAAAATACATATCTATAGGTACTTTGTACAGAACTAGGGTAAGTAGAACAGGTAGAAAAGCCATGAAAAGTTCTGATTTGGGGATGGATTCAAGGACTAGAGTATATTGGAATGGGTGCAAATTCATTTCCACTGATTAGCAATTTGTTTCATTTTCTTTAGAGATAGTCTTATTCGCCTTGTTCATGACTTTTAACCTTTGTTTGAAATTAGTGCATCAGTTTGTGCTAATTGGAATTGCCACTGACCAAGTGAATATGACATATCTAGAAAAGAACAGAGAAAATTAGGTCCTTATTACGTTACTGCATCACTAATCCAGGCTTCCAGCTAAATGCCAGAATATAAATTAGATCCCTTATCAAATGTGGCACATAAAATTTTAGGATCCTTTTTAGTGTAGTACATGTGCTTTCAATAAATGCCTGCTTTGGAAAAAAATTAAATCAGTGGTTTTTTTGTGTGTCAAGTACACTTGCATTATATTTTATGCTCTATAACTTTAAAACTGTCCTTGCAAACCAGGTCAAGGGCAAAATTGACTTTGGTTTCTGGATTTAGTTTTACATTGAACAAATACCATTTTTTTCTTTGTTTGGTTATATTGTGTTCTGGGTATTTGTTTTATTGTGTTTTTTTCACTGAGAACAAAATTCAGAATCCATAACACTGTCTCTCCATTAACAATTCTGCGGCCACACTGGCCTATTTTCAGTTTTAAAAACCATCGAACTCTTTCTCCTGTCCTCTCAGGCTCTTTGCAAATGCTCTTTCCTCTGCCTTGACCTATTTTTACCCCGTTACTCAGTATTATTCGCCCAGTTAACTTAACTCGTACTCATTCTTTAAGCCTCAACTATCATTCTCTTAGAGATTCCTTCTTGATCCACACACAGCCGACCTTAAAATACAGTTTTAAACATACCCCTTAATTATGACTATATTACTAGTTCTTTTTTTTTTAAATTTTATTTATTTATTTGACAGAGAGAAACACAGTGAGAGAGGGAACACAAGTGAGAGGGGAGTGAGAGAGGTAGAAGCAGGCTTCCCGCCGAACAGGGAGCCTGATGTGGGACTCGATCCCGGGTCTCCAGGATCATGACCTGAGCTGAAGGCAGTCGCCTAACCAACTGAGCCACCCAGGCGCCCCTATATTACTAGTTCTTAACAGTCCCTGGCACACAGTGGGTGCTTATTCAGTGAAAGGGTAGATAATATATTGAGTACTTACCATGTTCTAGTCACTATAAAATTCCCTCAAGGAACTTTCTCAAGTCCGAATTTCAAAGGCCCATGTTACTTTTTAAATGATATACTTACTTTTACTTTTGGGGACAAAATTAGTAGTTCTGAGTGAAATAAGTATCAAAGATAGAAGTATATACATTTATATAAATGCATGTGTATATATGTTTGTGTTTGGCATGTTGCAAATAAAGTGAATAATTTACTGTGGTTGCTGTCAAGAAACCTTGAAAGCTACTACTTTAGGGAATAGTGTTGTACAATAATTGCCTAACAGATATGTCTAGAAAAAACATAAACTTCCCTAAGCATCTCTCCACTGTTTGTCTCTTTGGCTTCTAATAGTTGTTTGCTTAGAGTCAAAAGTCAGAATTATCTGAAATCTCCCAGAAAAGATCTTTTTTTTTTTTTTAATTAAATGAGTCCATCAAGATTTGGAGGAAAGCCACTTGAAAAAAAAGGAAGTATGTTACATTCTACCTTTAATTTTCAAAACCTGAAAACTAATGGTATTCTTTTTGGTGGTCCATGTGCCCCAGTCTAGTATTTCCTTAGCATCCTGTAATAGTTTTTGCTTTTATGCTTTTAGTGTTTTTCTTCCGAAGACGTTCTTCCAAGGTCCAACACAGAAATCCTTTTTTCTCTAACAAATTTTCCTAAGTAACCCTATTCCATTTGTTTTTTGAACTCTGAATTTTTTCACCATCTTAGTATATATTTCTCAACTTTTGTACACTGTACTATCATGTATTTAATCAAATATACATTATTTTTTATTGTAGCCTTTGTGTGTGTGTGTGTGTGTGTTTGCTGTGTTCTTGCTCCTTAATCTCACACAACCCGCACACATAGTCCAAATCACTTTAATCTTATTTTCCTTGAATTGAATGAAATACAATTTTAAATCCTATTCCTGGAAAATTAAATATAAGTCATTACTGGGGTACTTTCCTTAACCTCCTCAAGGTTCTCACAAATTAAAACATCCTCCTACCCCCCACCACTGAATTTTCTGTCCCCATTGGCTCTACTGAGAGACCCACTGTTCGGTAGCCCTTCAAGTCTAGTGGCTCTTCTGCTTCTTAGAGTGTGAAAATCTTGGAAGGCTGGTAGCTATAGTAGCTTAGGTATAACTTCCTATGTTTGGTATTTTTCTGTTGGCCCTTCAAGACTGACATTTTATGAGGTGCCTGGGTTAGTTAAGTGACCAGCTCTTGGTTTCAGCTCAGGTCATGATCTCAGGGTCATGAGATCAAGCCCCACGTTGGACTCTGTGCTCAGCACAGAATCTGCTTTAGATTCTCTCTCACCCCCTACCCCCCTTCTCATACATGCATTATCTCTTTTTCTCTCTCTCAAATAAATAAACACTTTAAAAAACTGACATTTTACTCTTTTCCTTCCCTATTCTGTCCTTGAGGACCCTAAGAAAATTCCTTACTAACATGGTCCCTTGTGGGATCCTAAATTTTTTTAAATATGGTTTTAAAGCCCTGGAAGTCTGAAGGTCAGTGAAAGTACAAGGATTGAGAAAAGGGGAGTTATAGCCTGGAAAGTCAAATTATAGGTCTTAGAATTCAGCCTAGCTCCAACAATGCTCTACAAGCATTACTGTATCCTTAATAAGTGTTTGTTGAGCTGATGAAACAGTATTTGCAGAACTATTCCCTACAACTGAATTATGAGAGTTAAAGATTTTAACAGTTCAGGATTACTGCGTATGATACAAGTGATCTTTTAAACAAATGGTCATATCAAAAATAAGATATAAAACTTGTTGTAGGAAGAGTAAACAGTGTTATAAGACCCCACTTGCAATTCTAGTTTTCAGATTAATGAATATGATAGAAAATAAGATGGAATAAAAATTTTAGAAGACAGTTAAATAAAATCCAAATTGGATGTGGAATAAAGGCCAAATTGTTATTCTCAGTCATGTGGTGCATATTTCCATATGTTCTGAAAATCCTCAAGAACTTGGCACAAAGTTCTGCTGAAATAATTTCTGCTTCTTAAATGACAGGTGCCTCATCTTTTGTAGTATTAATTCAGAATCCCATCAAATAAGAAAATGCATAACACAGAAGATAAAATGTATAAGCATTTGCCTATCTCTAACCATAGAACTGTTACTTTCTATTTCCTTTCTCTCCTTCACCTTCTGGCCTCCTTATGTCTTTATTTTCTCCTTCTTTTAGTTTTAACCACAGCCACTTCTCTATCAGATGGTTCTTGTTTCTACTTCTGAATACATTTAAATGCCATTTATAAAATCATAAATTCTTATTGAATCTATGTTTAAAAACCTAATGGGATTCAGCAATAGTTTGAAACTGCAACTTAATTATTAAATGTAGGTTTTAATACCATTGATGATTCACATTTTCCAACCTCCACATTTTACAATTTGTTTTTCTTGGCAAGAGTTTAAGTATCCATGAACAAGGCAAAAGGTTTCTTGAATTTTGGCGTTTAAAGAAGGAATGAATCTTTTCCTGTCTTCTAAAAAGTTACTTTCCCTTTTGCAAAAAGATATAAGCAGTAGAAAATGACAAATACTTAAATCTACTCACTGATTTAGGCCAGTCAGAGTCGCTGGACTCTTGCTTATGAAATCCTCCCTGAAAGGAGGTTGCCTGGTTGTTAGGGACCTTCCAAAAATCTTTATGGTCATTGAATTTTAGAATCAGAAGGACTTGAGAAAGTATTATAAGCCTCTCATTTTTGAGATGAGTAATCTGAGAAAGAAATTTGTGTCTTGCCCAAAATCACATGAGAAGTAAAGTAAGAGGCAAAGCAAGAATTGGAAATCAAGTTTCTTTATTCCAACTCTAGGACTATTTTTAATACCATTATTTTATGAACATGGAAACAAGCTGATTGTTTACCTAACATGAATTATATTGTGTATATCTAGGACTTATCATTTCTTCTTTTAATTTTTTTGAAGGCTTTATTTATTTAGAGAGAGAAAGAGAGAGTGTGTGAGCAGGGGTAGAAGCAGAGGGGAACAGAGAAAGAATCTCAAGCCTACTCCACACTGAGCATGGAGCCCAATGTGGAGCCCTGAGATCATGACCTGAGCCAAAACCAAGAGTCAGAGGCTTAAGTGACCAGCCAACCAGGTGCCCCAGAATTTGTCATTTCTATAATTTATTCCTTGAGTTAAAACATTTTGTATTAGTCATCTGTTTCCTGATTTGCCATCTAAGATTCTTCATTTGTCTTTCCTTTTATATCCAATCTGCATAATGCCTGCTAGATAAGCCAATCTTTCTAAAATCTAGTCTTAATTATGCCACTTACCTGCTCAAAACCTTTAGTATCTCTTAGCTTCTCTATCTACCCACCACATTATTAAATAAATCAATAAATCCAGTGTCCTAACTTATTATAGACTAACTCTACCTTTCAAATTGTAGTGTTTTCTGTTCCTCTACTCATCCCCTATGATCCAGCCAAATTGGAGCACTTGCTGTTCTTAGAATACACCTTTCATTTTCCGTACCTCTGTGTCCTTCCTTATATATTCGCCTAAATTTTTGCCTATCTTTCTAGATTTATATCAAATTCTAGGGCATCTGGCTGCCCAGTCAGTAGAGCGTGCAACTCTTGATGTTGGAGCTGTGAGTTCAAGCCCCACGTTGAGGGTAGGGTTGACTTTAAAACAAAATTTCTTTCTACCATAAAGCCTTCTTTTTTTGTTCTCTTTCCTTTTAATTTCAGTTGCAACCTGCTGTACTCTGACTTCAGTTTTTGCCTTCATCTTAATCATTCTTATTTTTGGTTAATCAGATGAGTCTAGCTAGAGTGCCATATAACTGTGAAAATAAGTCATATCTTATATGTGCACTGGTTGCTAAAGTTCTTGAAACTGATTGAAGATAGTTATTGCTACCCGCTTTTATTCCTACAACAGATTATCAAAAATCCACCCCAGATCATCACAACCAAGAGAAGTCCTGCAAGTACATATTAGTATTTATTTGCTAGAGAAAAAAGAAAGACTTCATTTTAAAGTTGTGAAGTATACCATAATGACTTATTGCTGGTTATAAGCTCATTTAGACTTCTGTTTTTATCCCACATGCTGTAAATTTTCTAATTATCTTTCAGGTCACCAAAATAAAATAGTAGCTTGTCATAAAGTGCTTAGTTGGTAACTTACCAAGTCCTCAAACTGAGTTATGTTTACTTTTTACCCCTGTGATTTAATCTATATGTAGGGTGTTTTGTGGTTTTTGTTTTGTTAATTTGTTGGTTTGTTTTTTGCTATTCTTGCTGCTTCTATCATAAATCTTTTGACACTTATCCTTATATTGCTTTCTTTGATACAATTTTCTTTGATAATTTTAAAATTCAAAAAAGTATTCTCTTAGGGAAAAACTGTCACCCTGATTATTTGTATATTACTTGGAAATGAGGCAAATGCCAACATCCTTTATGGTAACTTTCCAGGGCAGAACTATAGATATAACCAAGATATGGATTGCATAAATGCTCTCACAGAACACAACAGACCAGCAATTTAGGAAATACTACAGCAAAGTGTAGATCTCATTCTTGAAAATCTCAATACTGGTATGTACAAAGATCTTTGCCTCTTTTTTTTAATTTGACAGAGAGAAACACGGCTAGAGAGGGAACACAAGCAGGGGGAATGAGAGAGAGAGAAGCAGTCTTCCTTCCAAGCAAGAAGCCCAGTGCGGGGCTCGATCCCAGGACTCTGATATCATGACCTGTGCCAAAGTCTGTTGCTTAACGACTGAGCCAAACAGGCACCCCAGATCTTTGCCTTTTTAAAAAACATTCTTTTGTTAACTCGTTCTAGTGCACATTTATTTAATAACACTATGTGCAAAGCAAAGTTCTAGGGTAAGATATAAAACCCAGTTCTAAAGAAGCTTATAAACTAGGGGGAAAAATAGACCATGTAAATAATATGTAATGTGGTGTAAGAAATAGCACAATAGAGGCATATACACAGCACTAAGTCAGAACTCTGATCCCAAAAATAAAGTATGAACACAAGTAATCAAGTCAGTGTAAATCTATTGCAGAAGTATTTCTTCTTTGTGTAATGTAAGCAAGTGCTTTGTCTTTATCATTTGGTAAATCAACAAGGATTTATTATCTGTTCTGTGCAGAGCAATATGTTAGATGCTTTGACTAACACTGCACTAAGAATTTATAATCTAGTAGGAGAGATAAACTGTCTATACAAATATGTATGTTTCTGGTCAGCACATAATTGCCATAAGAGAAACCTTTACAAATTGAGCAAAACTCTTCTGCAATGCAGAAAGCCACTTTGGGAGATAGGGAAAGGAGAGACCGTGAACGATTCAAGAAGACTTCCATTAAGCAGAAGATGGTTGAACTAACCCTGGAGGGATTGGTAGGATTTTGACAAGGGTGGTTGAAGGGTATTCTAATTCATTTAGTGCCTACATGTGCAAGGTAGCATAAAGGCAAAAAAGCCTGGGGCATGTTCAGAGAATAGCAAGTATTCTAGTTTGAGTGGCATCTGGTACATGTATAAGGGAAAGTAAAAGATCAGGCTAGAAAGGAAAAGTAGGGGCACTTATGGAGGACCTTTGAAAGTCAGGCTGTGGAACTATAACTTTTATCAGGAAGCAATAGGTAGCTTTTTGGGAAAACGCTAATCAAAGTTCGTATTTAGGAAGGTGAATCCAGTGGTCGTGTGCAAGGATGCATTCAAGCTGAGAGTGACCGGTACCAAAGACTGGTTAAGTGACCATATAATCAGGCAAGAGGTAGTTCATGCCTGACCTAGGGTTGTGTTGGTAAGAATGGAAACAAAGTTACAGATGTTATAGGCCTTATGCTTTTTAAATTTACTTGGCACAACTTCAAAGCTGTCAGATGCAAAGAGAAAGTATAAAAGAGACTTTGGAAGTGAGACAGGATTTATGATGATGATATCAAATAAAAATAATAGAGGAAATTACTCCTCAAAAAACGTAAAGAGAAAACAGATCAGAAAATTGGTAACAATTCTAGAGAAAGACTGTCTTTAGGGAATTTAACAAATGAGAAAGAAGATAAGCAACAGAAAGATGGAAGAAGGAGAAAGAAGAGCCTGAGTGGCTCAGGCATTTAAGCCACTAACTCTTGACTTCTAACTCTTCTAACTCTTAAGCCATTCTAATTCTTGACTTCAGCTCAAGTTGTGATCTCAGAGTGATGAGATCAAGTCCTGAATCAGGCTCCCCTTTAGGTGGTGAGTACCTGGAGAGTGTTGCCCTCACCCCCTGTCCCTCCCCCCACTAGCTATCTATCACTCTCTTTCTCTCTAAAATAAATAAATCTAAAAAAAATAAAGGAAAGAAGATATACAACAGAAAAATAGGAAGGAGAGTTTCTAGGACAGAGTAGGAAATTCAAACTCTGAAATTATCAGTAAGTCTCATTTCTCATCTATTAAATTATCCATCAGAATTGGGAAATCCAAACAAAAGAGCTTGAATGTACAGGAGTTAAGTTGGGGAAAATTGTCCAAAGACCCAAAGGAGGGAAAATATTTACTCAAGAAATGAAGAGTAATTGCCCATGCAAAGAAATTTGGAGATTAAAACTAAACCTCTGAAAGAATAGAAGGAAGTGAGTACTCATTTTATTTTTAAAAATTATTCCTAAATTTTACACTATACAGAAATCCTTCTTCCCTCAAGAAAAGCAATTAATTCCTATTCAAAAAAAGTCATGAGGGAAGGCTAAGATTGGTGAGAACACAGTCTCTGAAATGGATGTAGGTGGAAGTCAATACATGTAATATAATGTACAATAAGTCAAAATTGCTGTTAACAAAATCCCATCTGTTAGCCCAATCACTTTATAACGTTTAGTACAATAAAAATGCCAGTATTTTGTCACAAGTTCTTTGCTGTAATATCTTCAATTACCCATGTGTTTTTGATACCCAATGAAAACCCATCCTTTGTCATGGAGACTCCAAAACTCCACAGGCTAGCACTAAGATTAGATAATGTGTTCTCTCAGATTCTGACAAGAGGTAGAAATGCAGACATTTCTTGAATTCTAATTTTTATAGTAAAATGATTGGCTCCCATTTCATTATCAAATGCAATATGAGCTTCTCAGAAATATCCAGTATCTTTTCAAACCTATTTCTTTTTCATACAGCAGGGGTAGGTGAAATCACACTTTACATCTGACATTTATTGAGTTCCCTGCTACATGCCCTGTTGGGTGTTTTCTACCATTTTCCTGGATTTTTTTCTTTGACTTTTTTTTCTTTCTCTGAAGATACCTGTGTTGATCATTACTTCTCTTGCTGTCCTTGCTACTTCCCACTGGCCATTGTGAAAATTTTATGTTTGTATGTTGGACTTGTTTCTAAAGCAGTATTATAATACACTCTGTAGATAATTCTTATTAGCTAGCAAAAAGGAGGAAAATAATACCGGTTATTGGTGATATTTGAAAGTGTTATTTTATACACATATCTTAGGTTAAAATCGGACATGGGGGGAAGAATTATCTTTTTCTTGTTTGCTTTTTTGTTTTTACTGTATTTTGTTATGTTATTAAATCACAGTGTAGTCCTATAAATTCCTTTTTTACTTAGTCCACTAACATTTTGACCATGAATACTAATATTCTCTCTTCTTCCTCAGAAGACCAAGAGACCTAAGGAATAAGAGAACATTTGTGATAGAACTGAACTTAAGTGTCAGAACAACTAGGAACTGGTGATCCCTGTAACATCTATATTCCTCTGCTATATCTCATACCTTACCCTTCCCACTTTGTTCACAGAAAGTTTTATAAAAAAAAACTCTGCCCTGTGCAGTTGTGCATTTCTGTGTTTTATATCATTTTATTTTTACTTTAGTTTCTAAAAGTTAATTTTGTACAACTTCCTGACTAGAATAAGTTGGGCCATTAGAGGAGCCATAGGGGGTAGTCTTTATAGTAGAGTGGTATCCTTGACAACTTGGGAAGGCTTGTGTTTGGAATATGGAAAATATAAAGGGTATTGGTCATCTTTAAACTGAGATAAGGGAATCATTAGGCAGTTAACAAGAATGCCAATCTCTCCCCATCTGAGATCTTCCCTTTCTCTAATACTTAGCAGTGGTCCATAATCCTTTCTTGTTTTCCTGCATGTGTGTGTATCTAAACTCAAAAGAATTAGTTATTTATCTGACATTTACTTTTTTTTTAACATAAGTGATTTGGGGTTTAGATTTTTTTATTAATTTTACCTTTTTTTATTTTATTTTTTTTTTTTTTGCCAGTGAATGAAAGAAATAAGATCTGTCAAAAGATACACATTTTACTTTTCTCAGTGCTTAGTAAGCTGGAGTCGGCTCCCCATAGGGCCTTCAATTCTTCATTGTAACTTGATTAAAAAGAAAAAATCTGTTTTGAAACATATAAATATTCTAATAATAGTGTGATTCAGGGGTCAGCAAGCTTCTTCTGTACAAGTCCAGTTAGCATGGTCTCTGTTGAACTAGTTAACTCTTCTGTGGTAACATGAAAACAATAATAGACAATATGTAAATGAATGAGCATTGCTGTGTTCAGTAAAACGTTACTTATAAAAATAGGCTCTGGGTTTAATTTGTCTTGCAGCCTGCTGACCCTAGGCATAATGTGTTGATCATACATTATAGCAAAGCCCTCCCTATTGGTTGAAAGAGAAGATCATGGAACAAATTCTTTAAAAAGGAAAGATGTATCTGGGTATCAGATTGGATAAAATAACAAGACCCATTGATATGCTGTCTGCAAGAGACTCATTTTAGAGCCAAAGTCACCTCCAGATTCAAAGTAAAGGGTGGACAACCATTTACCATGCCAATGGACATCAAAAAAAGGCTGGGGTGGCAATCCTTATATCAGACAAATTAGATTTTAAACCAAAGACTATAATAAGAGATAAAGAAGGACACTCTATCATAGTTAAAGGGTCTATCCAACAAGCAGATCTAACAATTGTAAATATCTCTGCCCATAACATAGGAGCAGCCAACTGTATAAGCCGATTAACAAAATCAAAGAAACACATCAACAATAATACAATAATAGTACAGAACTTTAACCCCCCACACACTAAAATGGACAGATCATCCAAGCAAAAGATCAACATGGAAATAAAGGCTTTAAACGACACACTGGGCCAGATGGACTTCACAGATATATTTAGAACACTCCATCCCAAAGCACAGAATACACACTCTTCTCTAGTGCACATGGAACATTCTCCAGAATAGATCACATCCTGGGACACAAATCAGTTCTCAACCAGTACCAAAAGACTGGGATAATTCCCTGCATATTTTCAGACCACAGTGCTTTGAAACTAGAACTCAATCACAAGAGGAAAGTTGGAAAGAACTCCAGTACATGGAGGCTAAAGAGCATCCTTCTAAAGAATGAATGGCAACCAGAAAATTAAAGAAGAATTTTAAAAAATTCATGGAAACAAATGCAAATACAACTGTTCAAAATCCTTGGGATGCAGCAAAGGTGGTCCTAAGAGGAAAAGGTATAGCAACACAAGGCTTTCTCAAGAAAAAGAAAAGGTCTTAAATACACAACCTAACCCTATACCTAAAGGAGCTGGAGAAAGACCATCAATTAAAGCCTAAACCCACAGGAGGAGAGAAATAATAAAGATCAGAGCAGAAATCAATGAAATAGAAACCAAAAGAACAATAGAACAGATCAATGAAACTAGGAGCTAAGAATTAATAAATTGATAAACTCCTGGCCAAACTTCTCAAAAAGAAAAGAGAAAAGACCCAAGTTAATAAAATCATGAATGAAAGAGGAGAGATCACAACCAACACCAAGGAAATACAAACAATTATAAGAACATATTACAAGCAACTGTATATCAACTAATCAGACAATCTGGAAGAACTGGATGCATTTCTAGAGACATATAAACTACCAAAACTGAACCAGGAAGAAATAGAAAACCTGAACAGACCCATAATCAGTAAGAGATCAGTAATCAGAAATCTCCCAACAAGAGTCCAGGGCGAGATGGCTTCCCAGGGGAATTCTAGCAAACATTTAAAGAAGAATTAATACCTAGTCTCTTGAAACTATTCCAAAATATAGAAGTGGAAGGAAAATGTCCAAACATATCCTATGAGGCCAGCATTACCTTGATCCAAAAACCAGACAAAGACCCCATCAAAAAGGAGAATTACAGACCAATATCCTTGATGAACATGGATGCAAAAATTCTCACCAGTGGGGTGCGTGGGTGGCTCAAGATGGTTGGGCATCTGCCTTTGACACAGGTCATGATCTCCAGGTCCTGGGATCAAGTCCCACATCAGGCTCCTGGCTGACTTAGCAGGAAGCCTGCTTCTCCCTCTCCCTTTGCCTCTCTCTGTCTGTCTCAAATGAATAAATAAAACCTTTTAAAAATAAAATGTGCACCAAAATACTAGCCAGTAAGATCCAGCAGTCCATTAAAAGGATTATTCTATTCACCATGACCAAGTGGGATTTATTCCATGGCTGCAAGGTTGGGTCAACATCCACAAATCAGTCAATATGATACAATACATTAATAAAAGAAGGAACAAGAACCACATGATCCTCTCAATAGATACAGAAAAAGCATTTGACAAAGTACAGCATCCTTTCTTGATCAAAAGTCTTCACAGTATAGGGATGGATGGTACATATCCCAGTATCATAAAAGCCATCTATGAAAAACCCACAGCAAATATCATTCTTAATGGGGCAAAACTGAGAGCTTTTCCCCAGAGGTCAGGAACACAACAGGGATGTTCACTATCACCACTGTGATTCAACATAGTACTAAAAGTCCTAGCCTCAGCAGTCAGACAACAAAAAGAAATAAAGGGCATCTGAATCAGCAAACAAGAAGTCAAACTCTGACTCTTTGCAGATGATATGATACTTTATGTGGAAAACTCGAAAGACTCCACCCCAAAACTGCTAGAACTCACAAGAATTCAGTAAAGTGGCAGGATATAAAATCAGTGCACAGAAATCAGTTGCATTTCTATATACCAACAAGACAGAAGAAAAAGAAATTAAGGAGTTGATCCTATTTACAGTTGCATTCAAAACCATAAGATACCTAGGAATAAACCTAACCAAAGAGGCAAAAGAATCTATACTCAGAAAACTATAAAGTATTCGTGAAAGAACTTGAGGAACACAAAGAAATGGAAAAACGTTCCATGTTCATGGATTGGAAGAACAAATATTGTGAAAATGTTTATGTTGCCTTGAGCAGTGTACACCTTTAATGCAATCCCTATCTAAATACCTTCAACTTTTTTCAAAGAAGTGGAACAAATAATCCTAAAACTTGTATAGAACCAGAAAAGACCCCAAATAGCCAGAGAAATGTTGATAAAGAAAGCCAAAGTTGTTGGCATCACAATTCCAGACTTCAGTCTCTATTACAAAGCTGTAATCATCAAGACAGCATGGTACTGGCACAGATAGACACATAGATCAATGGAATAGAAATGGACCCTCAACTCTATGGTCAACTAATCTTTGACAAAGCAGGAAAGAATGTCCGGTGGAAAAAAGACAGTCCCTTCAACAAACTTTGTTGGGAAAATTGGACAGCCACATGCAGAAGAATGAAACTGGACCATTTCCTTACACCACACACAAAACTAGATTCAAATGAAAGAAAGACCTCAATGTGAGACTGGAATCCATCAAAGCCCTTGAGGAGAACACAGGCAGCAACCTCTGCTACCTCAGCCTTCTTCCTAGGAACATCACCAAAGACAAGGGAAATAAAGGCAAAAATGAACTATTAGGACTGCGTCAAGATAAAAAGGTTTTGCAAAGCAAAGGAAATAGTCAACAAAACCAAAAGACAACTGACGAATGGGTTTAGATATTTACAAATGACATCAGATAAAAGGCTAGTATCCAAAATCTATAAAGAACTTATCAAAGTCAACACCCAAAGAACAAATAATCCAATCAAGAAATAGGCAGAAGATACAACAGATATTTCTGCAAAGACATCCAAATGGCCAACAGACACATGAAAATGTGCTCAACATCGCTCGGCATCAGGGAAATGCAAATCAGAACCTCAATGGGATACCACCCCACACCAGTCAGAATGGCTAAAATTAACAAGTTGGGAAACAACAGATGTTGCAAGGATGAAAAGGAAGCGGAACCTCCGTACACTGTTGGTGGGAATGCAAGCTGATATAGCCATTCTGGAAAACAGTATGGAGGTTCCTCAAAAAGTTGGAAATAGAGCTACCCTATGACCCAGCAATGGCACTACTGGCTATTTACCCCAAAGATACAAATGTAGTGATCCGAAGGGGCACGTGCACCCCAGTGTTTATAGAAACACTGTCCACAATAGCCAAAGTGTGGAAAAAGCCTAGATGTCCATGAACAGATGAATTGATAAAGAAGATGTCACACACACACACACACACACACACACACACACACACACACACACTGGAATATTTTGCAGCCATCAAAAATGAAATCTTGCTACTTGCAATGATGTGGCTAGAACTAGAGGGCATTATGCTAAGCAAAATAAGTCAATCAAAGAAAGACAATTATTGTATGATCTCACTGATATGAGGAATTGGAGGAACAAGATAGAGGTCATAGGGGAAGCGTGGGAAAAATGAAACAAAGAAAAACCAGAGATGGAGACAAACCATAAGAGACTCCTAATCTCAGGAAACAAACTGAAGGTTGCTGGAGGGAAGGAGTGGTGGGAGGGATAGGGTGTCTGGGTGATGGACACTCGGGTGTGTATGTGCTATGGTGAGCACTGTGGATTGTGTAAGACTGAGCAATCACAGGCCTGTACCCCTGAAACAAATAACACATTATATGTTAATTAAAAAATAGTAATTAGTGATCTTTAAGACACAGCAGCAGAAGCTATTTGAAATTAAACACTGAGAGGAAAAAAAGTCACTGAAAAACAATAAACCACATATGAATGAGCTGTAGGACATTACCAGGTGATCTAATATACATATTTGAAGTCTTAGGAAAGAGGAGAGTAAATGGAAAAAATATTTGAAGTCATAAATATTCCAAATTTGATGAAAACTCTAAAACCACAAATCCAGAGAAGTTCAGCAGATCACAAGTAGGAAAAATAAGGAGAAAACCATCCCAAGAAACATCATAATGAAATTGCTTGAAATCAGTGATAATATCTTAAAAGCAGCCAGGTTGATTTTTTTTTTTAAGACACATTATATTCAGAGAAACAAATTTTAGAATGGCAACAATCTTAGCATCTGAAACAATGCTAGCATAGACCACTGAAAGAGGGGTGCGGGAATTGACAACCTAGAATTCTATACCCAGCAAAAATATCTTTCAAAAACCCGAAAACAAAACAAAGACTTTTTAGACATACAAGAGCTGAAAGAGTTCATCAGAAGAAAACAAGCACAGACCATTCAGGAAGGCTCAGGTCCAAGTGCTACCTGTAATATTATTGTTATTTGGTCTTGGTCATATTTTAATTTCTCTGAACCTTCAGATACTCATCTGTGATATGAAAATCCCATTTTATGGGATTTTTATGAGGATCAAATGAGATAAGGAAAATAATAGACATTTGTTGAGTGTTTCCTTTGTGTCCAAGCATGTGTTGTCTCATTAAAAATGGAAATATAATATCCAATAAGAGGCCCAAAGAGGTCTGAGATTTTTCTTATGCTATCATCTCTCCTCTTTCTTCAGTATCTGAAAAACCTGGGCTAGTCTAGAAGTTACCAATATAGCTGATTAATCAATCAAATTTTGTTGAAGAATTTTTCCTAACTTAAAAGAATTTTTCCTTTAGTTCCCACCATTAAATATGCTTAAAGGTGGGAATGAACAACTCTCCTTCCTATAATAGACTCATCAGCTAATAAATCACTTTGTGAAAGGGTTAGGTATGTCCTAAGCTAAACCTAATTTTTTTGCTTTTTTGTTTTGGCTGCCTAATGTTTTTTTTTCCCCAGTCATGTTTATTGAGGGTATAATTTATATACTGTCTATGTAACTTTTATTATAAACGTATTGGATGGGGGCCATGAATGTCTTTATAGCTTATACTTTGCCCCACTGAGTTTTTGGCACTCAATAAATGTTAAATAATATTTCTATTCAGCATTCTGCAGACAGGAAGCATATGGTAATAAATGTCAGAGCACAGGTTGAAAATCCCCCAAAAGTTGCATGTTATATTCCTTGGAAAAGCCAGTAGAGAAATTTTTGTGAATAAAATTTATTTTAGAAATCAGTTCTCAGGCAGATTATTTGCTTACTGATTTTTCTCTTACTTTTCTTTTACTTTATTTTCAAATTAAAACTTTTCCTCATCAAAACTAGTATATTAAAAGTAATATGTTCATGCAGTGTCATAAAATGTATATAAATGACTTTTTTTTAGATAGCATAAAGAAAAGGTAATTCGTAGTCTGAAGGACAGCATGAGGAAATATTTAAAAGCTTAAGCAACATAAGTCTTTATGATATATTGTATGAAAAGAAATAAACAGCAGGTAGTTCTTTATCATTAAAATATCATCATGACTTAGAAATGTATCACTGCTACAGCTGTCTCAGACCTTATAATGGTGTTGGACTTTGAGTCAATAATATTTTTCTCACCCGAGGATCTGGCACTACTTAAATATCTTACTCTGTGCTTAGAAGGTAATCATTGCTTCAGAATAATGAAAGACATTTTAAATTGAAGTAAAACTTGATGCTAAAAAACAAATTTTATGTAAAAGATAATATATCCCAGTTATCTGTATAGAAGTTATTACCCATAATCAGTTACACAAAACCATTTAGATAGTATGTATCTAAGTTATTTTTGCATAATTTGCTCACCCTCTGATTGCTTTGTTGACCACACTTACTTTGATTTGATTTTTGTGAGAATTTTTATAAGGATTAACATAATCTGAACTATCTTAATTGGGCTATGTTACTTAACCTCTCTAAGGCTTAGGATTCTCATATATAAAATGTGGGTGGTGATTCCAAACATAGCTTAGTTTGGTGCCTCTAGCTCGGAATCTCTCAAAAGGCTGTAATCAAGATGTCAGCCATGGCTGTAATCATATCACTACTAGGGGAGAATCCACTTCCCTTATCAAGCATGTGTCTCTTGCCAAGCCTCAGATCCTCACCAGTTGTTAGCCATGGGCTACACAGGTGACAGCTTTCCTCTAGAGCAGGAGCTCAGAGAGAGCACGTGAGGAAAAGAATAAACAAGGCATCCCATCACTTTTGTCATATATTTTTAGAAGCGAGTCATTAGGTCCAGCCCACACTCAAGGGGAAGGAATTATACAAAAGTTTGCATGTGAGCAGTCAAGGGATCATTGGAAGCCAGTCTGGAGGCTATCTACTACAATATGATCCAGAGATAAGACAAATCACTGAATGTCCTTTGGGTGTTCTGGAACTTGTTTAAACGATCCTGAGATCTTGTCAAGAACCTGAATTCAATAGGCAAAATGATTTTACCTATAAATTTCACATTAAATATTCCATTTATTCCTAACAACAATCTAATGCAACAGATACTATTGGCATAAATTTTATTGATATAAACTGATATACTGAGTGACTTGCTTAAGATTACCGTAAAACCACACCCTTAGTGGAGGTCTTCTGATCTAAATCCTGTGCTCTTCCCTTTTTTTTTTTTTTTTAAGATTTCTTTTTGTTATTGTTGTTTATTTATTTGACAGAGAGAGAGATTACAAGTACACAGAGAGACAGACAGAGAGAGGGGGAAGCAGGCTCCTTGCTAAGCAGAGAGCCCGACGCGGGCCTCAATCCCAGGACCTTGAGATCATGACCTGAGCCAAAGGCAGAGGCTTTAAGCCACTGAGCCACCCAGGCGCCCTCTTTTTTTTTTTTTTTTTTTTTTTTTTTTAAGTAATCTCTGTACCCCTGTACCCAATGTGGGGCTTGAACTCACAAAGCCAAGATCAAGAATCACATGCTCCACCAACTAAGCCAGCCAGGTACCTCTACCCCTGTACTCTTCCATTCGCCCTCCTGACCAGTATTGTCTTACACTTAAGACCATTCAAAGAGAGTATTATACATCTAAATATATATACAAATATGTGAATTTAATATATAGAAAGAAAGACCGATAACATTCTTAGACTCTTAACATGCTTAGACACAGAAGACTGTGTGTTATAGACTCTCACCTATACCACACCATTTAGGATTTACAGTATTGTTTCAAATATTATTGAATCAAAGTCTAATACCATTGTAAGGTCGGCAACAGCTATAGTGGTGATACACCTCTAGGTTAACAGTATCTGTTGGCCTAAAACTATACATAAGAGATAAATACTTGTTGAATGGAGAGTTAAAAACGTAAAAACAACGTTACTGATTTGGTGGCTCCATACACCCTTGGCTTTTCCCAAAGCTCTGGACTCAGGTTACTTGAGTGAGGACCATGCTGAGACCCCCAATGAGTTTTCTGCTTCCTCCATGCTTTGGAGCAACAAAGTAGTTTGTTTGGATAGATGAGCTGCTTTCTATGGATAGTCAGAAATTACCTTTCCTTGTTCCTGATTTGGATTTTCTTTCTTTTTTTTTTTCATTCCATGAAGTTTCAGCCTATGCCAGGACCCCTCATGTCTGAGATCATAAAAGAGAGTGGTAACATTAGCAAGCAGATAATGGTTCTAACTGGGTTCAAGTGCCTTCAATTACAGAGCAGGAAGAGTAAGTGTTATGAGCTATAGTAGGGGTAGTAGTTAGTAGTCATACCCTTCAGATTGCTCTAGAGAAAAGAGAGATAAATTTTGTGTTTGTTCGTTTAAAGATTTTTTATTTATTTATTTGACAGAGAGCTCACTGGTAGGCAGAGAGGCAGGCAGAGAGAGGGGGGAGAGCAGACTCCCTGCTGAGGAGAGAGCCCGATACGGGGCTCCATCCCAGGACCCTGAGATCATGACCTGAGTCAAAGGCAGAGGCTTAAGCCACTGAGCCACCCATGCACCCGTAAATTTTGTTTTGTTTTTTTAAAGCCTTTCTTTTTTTTTTTTTTTTAAGATTTTATTTATTTGACAGAGAGATCACAAGTAGGCAGAGAGGCAGGCAGAGAGAGCGCAGAGGAAACAGACTCCCTGCTGAGCAGAGAGCAGGATGTGGGCCTCAATCCCAGGACCCTGAGATCATGACCTAAGCTGAAGGCAGAGGCTTTAACCCACTGAGCCACCCAGGCGCCCATAAATTTTGTTTTTAAAGGCATTTGCTAACTTCTCAGAATAACTTTATAGTATGTTTAAAAGGACCATAGAAAACTGTTTTTCTTTACAGAAGCAAAATAATAATTCCTAAACTAAGAATTAAATCTCACAAAGTCAGAGGTACAAAGTCAATACACAGGAAACATTTGTATTTTCATATAACTAGTAACAGATGGAATTGAAGTAAGAATATGGACAACTTGGTGGCGCCTGGGTGGCTCAGTTGGTTAAGCGACTGCCTTCGGCTCAGGTCATGATCCCAGAGACCCGGGATCGAGCCCCACATCGGGTGCCTGCTCGGCGGGAAGCCTTCTTCTCCCTCTCTCACTCCCCTTGCTTGTGTTCCCTCTCTGGCTGTTTTTCTCTCTGTCAAATAAATAAAATCTTAAAAAAAAAAAAAAAAAGAATATAGACAACTTATGATTTTGGTTTAATATTGATTACCGATCATTCTGCTTTATAAATTAAAACTGGGGTGTTATCAGACAAACTGCAGAGGAAACAATTTTCTTCTCAATTGAATATAAAGGAATAGCTCTTTGATACACAAACATGCACCTGAGTTTCTCCTTCCTTTCTGTATAATCTGAGGATTGTGCTTTCTAATAGTGGCTTGCTAATCCCTTTAAATAGCTCATAATGTAAGTATTCCATAGTTTTCATTAACCATGAATTTCAGCTTTTTGTTTTCTTTTTTTTTTTTAAACCTCAAAACCCACACTTGGTGGTTGTTTCACTAGCACCCTGTTAGGCTGGTCGACAAAGCAATAAGCCTATTGCAAATCCTAAATAACGTGGTGTAGATGAGAGTCTGAGACTTTAATTATATGTCATTTTATTCACAACACTCAATTCCAGAAAGGAAAAAATGACTTTGCTGTTGTAAAAGACATATTATGTGAGTATCATTGATTGTAAACCAAAAATGATACTGTGTTAGAGCATAGACAACAATGGGAGCTAATTCTGAAAATGTGACCTGTCTGGGAAACTGCATAATAGTGAAAGTTATCAAAATGGAAAGAAGTGTTAATGTGAAATCCAGCCTTCTCAGAAATACTCTTTCCTGGCTTGTTTGGTTTTGCTTTTGTTGCTTGTCATGCATGAATGAAAGTGCTACACTCTCAGGGGAACAGGAAAGCCTCTGTCGGCTGTTTATTTCCTTAATCCCTCCTCCTTTGTGATTTTTGATGTCAGATCTAAAATGGAAAGCCTGTAAATATAATGATTATCACATGGATAATCACCTGCATTAGGAACCGCCCTGCTTCTCTATCCTAACCCTAGCTGTTCTCCACATGTCACATCCACTCTGTGGTTGGATTTTAACCTGACTGCTTCATTAGATTTGTGAACTCAGTACGTGGCGCCCTGGGGCAGCACAGATGGGGACGTGCTTGTTTTCTTTTCTCACTTTTACTGCAAAGACACACTAAAAAGTCCTTTTCAATTTTGTATGATCAGTTCACTTGGCATTAACCCTGATATTTGGAACCTGCCTTACTCTTCTCCCCACCATCCATGCCTTTTTTTCCTTCCCTACTTTCAGACCTAATGCCTATTCTTTCTGTCCCTCCATGCAGTGAATCTGAGGACTAAAATTCTGGTTAAAATTCATACTAGGTCACACTGTTCCCCTGTGTTGTTTTATTATTTGTTTTGCTGGGAGGGAAAAATAAATGTTGTTCCATCATTGTATCTACAAACACCTTCAGATCAGAGGTTAGCTGTGGGAAAATCTGCAGTGATGTGAGCCAGCTGCCTTCTCTAATGGAGTGACTGGGGGCACCAGCTCAAGATCAAAAGAAGGTGGGAGGAAGTCAGGAGATAAGATCTTTTTAAGCTATAGAACAAGAGCTTAGCTTTTCAGTGATAGGGCACAGCTCTGAAAACCTGTGTGAGGGGGCGCTCAGATAAAAATTGAGTTGACTTTTGTTCAGCGTGTCCTTCCTCAATCAGAAATATGTTGGTGCTTCAAATAGTTTACAGATGTGGAAGTGTCCTAGAGCCTGGTTTCCTTAAAGAATAATGATCTGACGTTTATATATGTGTCTTCCTGCAATTAGTCAGTTCCACTGTACCACAGCAGATCACAGTTAATTGCTTCTTACATCTGTCTGAGCAAAACTGGACATTAAAAAAGTATTTTAACTCCTATATTTGAGTGTTTTATGTCTTAGTGCAGTTTAGTCACACAGATTCTTCATATTAATTTTGTCTTCTAGTTCTCTGGACATCTTGCATGCCTCTGATGAAGCTCTGTATAAATAAGCAGTTCTACCAGAGCTTTTCAGTTATCTTTTTGATGTAAGAATTAACTTCATTAATTCTTGGATTGGGAAGCTTGGAAAAATATTACATTGGTATCTTTTGAAACTTATCCTTTTCCTTGACATCCAGGTCAGCAAATATTATTGACTATATGGTGTATCGTGTTCTATTATAAGTAAATTATCAAAGAGGCCAACCTTGTACGAGTTAAGATCATAACTCAGGTTTTCATCAGTCTACATCACCAAGGCTAACTCGATCAGCCTTATGCTTCTCTAGTGAACAGTCTAAGGAATTGTACTTTCAGCTTATCTCTTTCTATTAACTTCAGCATTTAGCTGTAATCATCCATTTCAACCTTTCAGGCACTCACAATGGGTCTTTAAATCTGTATGTCATTAGTATATTGGACCATACGTGCATACATACTTCTTTTCCCAGTGCTTTCCTTCACACGTAGATAGTGCCCAAATTTGTGCTGGAGACACTGACTTACTTTCTGCCTTACATGGCTTGGTGCGGCAGTCGTTTCAGTTGAGTTGGATCTGCTCACTACTCAGGCTCAAATCCCATCCTTCTATTAATATCTCTTGGCAAAGATAATTTTGGAGGAATGTAAGTTAAGATGTAGAGGCTCTTGACAGTTGTCTGCAGTATTTTTTTTTTTCATTTTCAAGAGGAAAGTTGAGTTGAAAAGTAATATTGCTTCTATTTTCTCTATCAGTCCTAAAATTAAAATATATGCAGAGAGTACAGAAAGGGAAGCAGTTTGGTTACACAGATGTGTTTTTATCATTTGGTAGCCTGTTTTAAGAGCATTAGTGGATATAGTAATGTTCATCAGATTATGCCCTCAAGATATTTAGGAACCCAGAAAAACTGTGATTTTAACATAACCACAACTAGGGGTGCCTGGGTGGCTCAGCTGGTGAAAGGTCTGACTCTTGATTTCGACTCAGGTTGTGATCTAGGGTCGTGGGATCCAGCCCCTTGTCATGCTCCATGCTCAGCATGTAGTCTGCTTGAAATTCTCTCTCTCACTCTGTCCCTTCCCCTTCTCATACTCTCTATCTCTCTAATAGATAAAATATTTTAAAAATAAAATAAAAATAAAAAATTTTAACTCTCTTTTTAATCTTCAACTTTTGTTACCCTGTCATTATATAAAAGAGAGATTGGGAGGGTGCCTGGGTGGCTCAGTGGGTAAAGCCTCTGCCTTCAGCCCAGGTCATGATCTCAGGGTCCTGGGATCAAGGCCCACATCGGGCTCTCTGCTCAGTAGGGAGCCTGCTTCCTCCTCTCTCTCTGCCTGCCTCTCTGCCTACTTGTGACCTCTCTCTGTCAAATAAATAAATAAAATCTTTTTAAAAAGAGAGAAATTGGGGAGAGGAAGTCTGTGTGATATAAAAGTTTTCAAACAGACAAAATAGAAATAATAAATACATCTAGATTTTTTTTCCAGAAAAACATTCCCCAAATCTGACTTGATAATTCTAGATAACGTCAGTGACAAAGAAAAAATGGAAGATTGAAAATATCCAAAAAAGTGGCATCTTAAACAGTTAGCTCCATGAAAAACTTAGATTGGAAAAAAAAGCAACACATTAAAAATTTGAAATAAGCATCAAAGAACAAAGATAATGCTAACAAATGGTATGACAATATATTGAAAATTTCAGTGATAAAATATATCTAGATTTAATAGTTGATAACATTTTGCCATCTTTGGGGTCCCTGGGTGGCTCATTCGTTAAGCGTCTGCCTTCGGCTCAGGCCATGATCCCGGAGTCCTGGGATCGAGCCACACATGGGGGGGGGGGGGTTCCCTGCTCAGTGGGGGTCCTGCTTCTCCCTCTCTCACTGCCCTGCTTGTGTTCCCTCTCTAGCTGTGTTTCTCTCTGTCAAATAAATAAAATCTTTAAAAAAAATTGCCATTTTTACTTCACTTTAAGTTTTTTTTTAATATTCTAAAGTAAATTAGATATATCATGCCATTTTATCCCTAAATACTTCAGAAGAAACCTATAAAATTAAGGACATTTACCTTATCAAATAATAATTCCTAATGTTATCTCAATCCTGTTTCATAGCCAAATTTTTCTAATTGTCTGAAAAATACCTTTCTTGAATGATTTGTTAAAAATCAATTCATTTAAAGTCTATACATTGCTCTTGGTCATTTTTCCCCTCCCCAAGTTATCACGACATTGATTTATTGAAGAGACCAAGCTATTTGTCCTGTTGGATGTCCTACTTTATGGATTCGACCATTTACTCTCTCATTGTATCATTTAACTTGTTCTCCTATCCTCTATAGGTTCTATAGACTGCAGTTATTGAATTCAAGTTTTGATTAATTAATGTTAAAAATGTGGTCAGAAAACTTTATAGGTGGTACTGTGTCCTTTTAACTGCATCATAATGGAAGGCACAGAATATTTGGTGATTCCACTATTAATGGTGAAAACTGATAAGGTCAGTCACTGGGTTAGGGTGATGACAGCTTGATCCTTCCATTATAAAGTTATGCTTTGCTCCCCATGACCGACATATATTCTGCGATATTCTGATTCCATGAAATACTTAGCTTTCCATCATTGTTTTATTGAAGAAATTTAGCATCCATTGATGATCCTTGCCTGAATAAATTTCATTAGGGATTGCAAAATGGTGATTTTCTCAATCTATACCTTTATTAGCAGACTTTCTTCTCTGCAGAAGAGCTTTCTGAAAGGTATTATTTCAATTAAAAACAGGGGCGCCTGGGTGGCTCAGTTGGTTAAGCAACTGCTTTCGGCTCAGGTCATGATCCTGGAGACCCGGGATCGAGTCCCATATCAGGCTCCCTGCTCGGCGGGAAGCCTGCTTCTCCCTCTCTCAGTCCCTCTGCTTGTGTTCCCTCTCTAGCTGTGTTTCACTCTGTCAAATAAATAAATAAAATCTTTAAAAAAAA
>PITA01005645.1:0-44952 GCA_004023965.1 Spilogale gracilis | reverse complement strand
GAAAAAAGAAATCTTTTTTTGGTGTAAGAATATAAATTGAACTATGTGGGTATATTGAGATAATTGTGTAAAAAGAAGACTATTTGAGTGAATTTCAAAATGGATTATTTCTTCATTACCTAGCACTTTATAATTAACTGTTCTTTTTTTTTTTTTTCAGGAAGCTGCCAGTTTTGCTAGAGAGCAAGGCTTTGAGGTGAGTTAACCCACAATTGCACACTAAACAGATCCTAAAGGTTTTTTCTAGCTGATAATGAAGTTCTTTTGGACAGTGATTGATGTGCTATTATACTCTCAGAGCCTCGCAGCAGTTGCCATGGAAACTTGGCAGTCGTCATGGTTTCTTTGTTCTGCCAGCACAGTGTTATGACGCACTCTGCTAGGTCTGCACCCAACATCGCCTACAGATGTTATTTATTGAATTTTGAAAAGCCTCTTGGGAAGCCAAGAGGTTGGGCACGGTTTCAAGCTGCCTCTGCAGATATGGGGCCTGTCAGTTTGTTCAGTTAAAAAGCTACCTCATTAGCTGTATTACATTTCATAAGGATTCACTGCTACAGCAGTGGTGGAGCAAGACTAAATAGTGAAATATAATGTCATTTAAATAATTTCACCCAACCACATGTAGATTATCATTATGCAAATTAATTTCCAAAAGGTTGTACTTAGCAGTTGTTATGAACTGATTAATTTAAATCCTGCTCATATAAACTTCCTGTTTTTATCTTTTTTTCCATCTCTCTCTCTCTCTCTCTCTCTTTTTTTTTTTTTTTTTTTTTTTTTTTTTTTTTTTTTTTTTTTTTTTTTTTTTTTTTTTTTTTTTTTTTTTTTTTTTTTTTTTTGGATAGCGTAAAACGTAAATTTTCTGAAACCAAATATCAATAATTGGCTTTAATTTCCAGGTCCTAATTCTATTTTCCTAATGGAAGTATTAGTTGTCGAGATTCAAAACTCCATGTGGTGGTTGTTGACAAAATTAGGATAACTGACAAGACCATGCTTTTATCTATATAATATCCATCTCCTAGGTAATTGTTAGAAAACACTGACTTTTTTTGTTTGTTTGTTTGTTAGAAAACTCTGTCTTTAATCTGAACCCTGGTTAGCTGACAGAGAATTCATAAACTGAGTTTATAAGTTTTATAAGCATCATATTTATTGAGCCAGAGCCATGTAGAATGCTGTGTTCTGTACAGTGACTTGGAATGTTACATGGTAGTAATTTTTAAAAATTAAACTGACTAGAACTAGAAAGTAGAAACTCTTTATTTACATGCTCAGTATTGTCTACCATCTAGAGAAGCTGTGAACATTGATTAGATCTATCAGTAAGCTCACTTTGAACTCTTTAGAGAAAAGTGTTATATGAATTGTGATGGAACTATTATTTAAATGTACTAAAGAGATTCATTATCAAGCAATAAAGTAATACATGTGCATGTTACCCATGTCATAGTACTTGACAACCAGAAATAAAACTTCCTGTTCTTGGAGGAAGACAATAGCTTGTGGTATACATATTCTATGAAAAAAACGTATCAGGGCAGAAAAGCTTGCCTCAAAATACTTGATTATTAGAACTATGAGAGCTGCTTGGGAGTTTTCTTTTTTCGTTTATTCTTATAAATACAGGGTTGAGTCACATGTAGAAAGAATAAAAATTCCCAAGTATTTGTTGAATCTAATTTAAGTTTCACTTTGTAATGTCCCAAACTGGCAGTTGGTATTCACAAGTAAATATACTCAGGGTAATATTCAATGTAAACATCAAGTGTTTTCGTCATGAAAATGTAAGTAAATATTTTCAGTCGTGTCTTAAGGTTTCACTAATGTTAAGTTTTAATATTAACAGTCAGTATTTTCTTTTGTTACATCAATATTCTCCATAGATAAGAGCTTGTCAAATATAAGTTTATAGCTTTTCAGTGCTAACATTAAAAAATGGATTTTAGTTCTAGAAAATAACTGGTTTTGTATATGCTTAGAAATACAACATGTTGCATAACAAATGATTATGACTGTGTAGTACCTGCAGATAATAATTTTTAGTTTATTAAACCCAAATTCATACTTTTATTGCCCACTTGAGATACATGTTTTGAATATGCTTGGTTTAAATTCAGTCTTAACGACAAACTGCTTTTTCTGTTTTCTAACTGGCACCATATTAACCTTTCCATTAGTTCTTATTTGCCAATACCTAGAATCGGGTTTTTTTTAACCATAAATCTGCCATAATTGATTACAGCGTATAAACATGATGATGTCTATAATAGTATATCTTTAACCTTCTAGCATAGCAAAACTACTCTGTTGGTGATACTGACAGTGATATATTAAACTAGGTAAAGCACACCATGTTGGATGTGTCCCTTCATGGGTTTCCTAAAATACTATAAGCATTGTAAACTATATAAGAGCCATGAGTAAAATATGTTTGTTATTAAATATAATCCACATATTGAATGCTATCTAGGGGAATTCAATTATTTTAAAACATCATTGAAGGGGCGCCTGGGTGGCTCAGCTGGTTAAGCCACTGCCTTTGGCTCAGGTCATGATCCCGGAGAACTGGGATCGAGTCCCACATCGGGCTCCCTGCTCAGCGAGAGGCCTGCTTCTCCCTCTCTCACTCCCCCTGCTTGTGTTCCCTCTCTGGCTGTGTTTCTCTCTGTCAAATAAATAAAATCTTTAACAAAAAAAAAATCACTGAAGTTTCCTTAGTCCATTAGACAGGGATAGGAAAGCCTAGATTTGAAACTTGTTGTTTTTAAAGACTCAAACAAGAATAAACCACTTTATCTTAACAGTTTAATACCTATAGAAATGTGTCAGTGCTCTCAGGTCTAGGCAAAATCTGCATTTTATCCCTCTCAGCCTTAATTTTACCTCTAAATTGGGGCATGAATGAGGAAAGAAATGAAAAGATTAAAAAGAAAGGTGAGCATTTTTTTCTCTTTCCACCAGCTCCACTGTCCTACCCTCATTTCCTATTATAAATCCCAATCAGTTCCCAAAGCCGCTGAGTATTGCCACTAGTGATATGTCTGTTAACAGACCTGTCCCAATGCATCTAAAAATAACCAGTGTTTATTCATCAGGAAATATCTTCAGTGCCATTGTTTATGATAGTCTGGTTGGCTTCTCTGCAAATTTTAGATAATCTTTCTTTTTAAAAAAATCTTTAATCTTTAAAATGAATTGGGCAATTTTTAGAAAGAAGAGGCAGCTTAGGAGGGCACTGGAGAATGAGATAAAAACTGGAGCTGGGCAGAGCACAAAGCAGAGGAAAGAGGATATATGTATATATATATATAATAGAAAATTGCATAGTGCCTGATTTAAATGACAGACCTGCTAAGAATTTAAAATGACAATTCTTGAAGTAAAAAGTTTCATGAGGCCTTTTATTATTCTGGAAAATCAGTTCAGACAGCAGTGTGTTTTTAAATCTACTTTATCTTGAACTGAAGCAATTAAAGGTTTGTATTCTTAGAACCTAAATCAAAATAAGTTAACTAAAAATATGTTACATTATGAAACCTTTTAAAAACTGTATTGAAAATTGATTTAAATTAAGTAAAGAAGATACCTCCAAAACCTAAATACAGTATTCTTTGTATTTTCATTCTTAGTGAATGCCAAATGATGCCAAATGATGAGGATAATTCATACCTTCTGTACAGGGTCATTTATTCAGTTTACTCCAAGCGACGAATTTTAATTTTATTTTAGATCTTTAAGACATATTACTTCTGACCGTAAAGGAAACAAAGCAATCCTGTTCCCTTTTCCAACTTTCCACCACAGCCCTTGACTCTATCCAGAGGATCTCAGACTTATAATCTTCCTCTGACTGTTGATGACTCTATCATCTTATACTACTGAGACAGGAAAGTGTTGAATTGTGTTATCCAGTATGGCATCCATTAGCCATATATGGCTATTTAAATTAAAATTAATTAAAATTAAATAAAATTTAAAATTCAGTTCTTAAATCTCAGTGGGCACATTTCAAGTGCACTCTATAGCCTATGTAGCTAAGGACAACCACATTAGATGTTGCAGATGTAGAACATACGCATCATCACAGAAAATTCCATTGATCAACACTGGATAGAAGGCCCACAGAGTATTCAGGAGATATTGATTCCCAAAGAATTCTCCCAGGATTTTTCTAAGGTTCTTGTGTTCCTCACAAATACAAAGAATACAATGAATGATCACCCATAGTTCCTGGAAATAAGAAACTATGTTAGGTCCTGCTGGCTAAGAGAGTACAATGCTGCTTTTCTAGGTGATTGAGTCCCAAAAGAGGATAGTTTGAAAAGAGTAAATTAATAGAAAGAGAAAGGTAGTCTTCTAATTCTCTCCATTTAGTCATTTTTTTCATTCAGTCAATATTTACGGAGCACTAACTCTGTGCCTAACACTTTGATAGACCTTGGAGACAAGACAGAAATGACCAGAGAATAAACTGTGAAAGAGAACATAGTAAGGGTTCCTATTTTTTAGTTACAATAGTCATGGAATGAGTCTCTGAGGAAAATAAAACTTGAAAAATAAGGATATCTAGCATTGACAGAAAAAAGCAAAACAAACAAACAACAGGGAAACAAATTTCAAACAGAGGGAACAAGCGTACACAGGCCCCCAAAGGGGAAAAAGCGTAATGTGCTCTGTACTCCAAGAACTGACAGAAGGCCAGTGTGACTAGAATGAAGTAAGCAAGGAGGAGGTGGTGGGAGATAAGACTCGAGACTGACACTTCTCGTGAACACCATCATTATTATAGGAGTTTCTATTTGGAAAACAAAAGAATGTGATATGGTTAAGTGAGGCGATGTGTGGGAACACCACAACTTGTATTCTATAGGAGTGGGGAGATTGTGACAGTGTTAACATTTGTATCATCAGCTTGTTAAAAATGGAATGAAGAGAGTGTATTCTTTAATTTGGAAGACAACGCTAAATTTAAGTGTGTGATCAGCAGTGACAATAAAAGCATAACTTAACATTTATAAAATACCTCACAGTTTATAAAACCTTTTCCAACATATGATTAATACATTAATATTCACCCAAACCTTTTGGGGGTAGGTAGGGCATGTATTGCCATATCAGTTCAACAGATAAAAAAATAGGCTGTGTGACTTGTTCGGGGTCACACATAGCTAATATCTCATGGAGCCAGAACCAGAGCCAGGTCTTTAAGTCTCATGCTCTTTACTACATTTCTTTCTTACTCACATCCTAACATATTGGAGGAGGAGATTAGATTTCCAAATGACCTTGGAAAATGAGAAATATCTTGGAAGTCAGAAATTGAAAATCACAGGGTAAAATAGAAGCCAGAATAATTAAGAGAAAAACATAGCAGACTTAAATACAAGTTCAGTAAAATGACTTGTGCATGTGGCAGAAAAATTATTTCAGCTGAACATGCTATAGTTTTGTGATGACAACAGAAAGCACACTGCTGGAATTCAAAAAGCAGTACAATCTGTGGGTAGTATGGTATATTGATTAAGAGAATAATTTCTGGAATCAGACTTTGTGGGTGCCAGCGTTGGCTCCACCACTTAGTATGTTTATTACCTTAGGAAGCTTCTTACCGTCTCTGTGACTCAGTTTACTCACCTACAAAATGAGGAGATAGGAAAAATACCTACTTCCTATAGAAGTTAAGATTTAGTGAGCACTTCAGAGCTATATCCATGGCTCTTAGCTCAATTCTATGAACTTTCTTCTATTCCTTCGCCCTTTTTCCTTTCTCTCCTCCCTTATTAGACACCATAATTGAATCCCCAATACTCAAAACTCTTGAGACCCTTTCTGGAGATTTTGGAGCAACCTCAGGATATGACAGTTTTGGAGAATATTAAAATGATGGTCATTAGAGGAAAGAAATTAATATTTATTAAGTACTTAGCATGTGCTAAATATTACATTAAGGTCTTTTACTTACCTCATTTTCTTTCAACCTCACAATTATTTTCAGCTTTTTTTTTTTTTAAAAAGCTTTTATTTATTTATTTGACAGAGAGAAACACAGCTAGAAAGGGAACACAAGCAGAAGGACTTAGAGAGGGAGAAGCAGGCTTCCCGCCGAGCAGGAAGCCCGATGTGGGGCTCGATCCCGGGTCTCCAGGATCATGACCCGAGCTGAAGGCAGTCGCTTAACCAACTGAGCTACCCAGGCACCCCAGGAAACAAATTTTAAGAAAATATCTGAAGAATTACTTTCTAAATCAGCCTACACTTCCTAATAATGGGTTTGAACATTATTGCAAATGAGTTCTCTAACTTGTTTTCATTTCATTTTTTCTAAACTAGTTAAATGAAACTTCAATAATCTTCAATAAGTGCAACACATCAAAATTTTCACTTTTGAGTGATAGTGAATTCAGTTACCAAAAACAGTTGTTGCAAATGAGAAAATTCAAACATATCTATTAAGCAAACAAAAAGGAAATATCTACATTTGTGGGAAGAATTATTGGCCAGAGCTCCTATTTTTATCTGCATTAGTTTATATTCTGTTCTGGAATGAAATGCAGTTGATAACATTTAGGGATGCCTGGTTGGCCCAGTTGATTAAGCATCTGCCTTCCCCTCGGGTCATGATCCCAGAGTCCTGGATCCTAGGATAAGTTCAGCATCAAGCCCCTGCTCAGCGGGTAGCCTGCTTCTTCCTCTCCCTCTGCTACCTCCCCTGACTGTGTGCTCTCTCTCTCTCTCTATCAAATAAGCAAGTAAAAATCCTAAAAAAATGAAATTAATAGTTTTAGCGTCTTCATTTAGCTGTATATTAAAATAATAGAAGTTATTTGAGAAGTTTTGTCTTGAAAACCGTTTCTGAAAAATGGCACTATATGTAAAGGCAAAATGACCTACTTAACAAAATATTTAGATGGATATATTGATACTTAAAATAAAATAAATACTTTTTATTTTATTTATCTATCTGTCATTTATTTATTTACTTACTTATTTATTTATGTATTTATTTATTTATTTATTTATTTATGCGGCAGAGAGAAACACAGCGAGAGAGGGAACACAAGCAGAGGTGAGGGAGAGAGGGAGAAGCAGGCTTCCCGCCCAGCAGGAAGCCCAATATGGAACTTGATCCTGGGTCTCCAGGATCATGACCCGAGCCAGAGGCAGTCGGTTAACCAACTGAGCCACCCAGGCACCCCTTTTTATTTTTTTTTATTTTTTATTTTATTTATTTATTTATTTATTTATTTATTTATTTATTTATTTATTTAATTTTATTTTCCCATTCCCAACACCCAGTGCTCCACGCTTTAGGCGCCCCCAGTACCCACCACCAGGCTCTCCCATCCCCCCACCCCCTCCCTCCAAGTCCCTCAGTTTGTTTCTGTGTCCAAAGTCTCTGTTGTTTCGTTTCCCTCCCTAGATTACCTTAGTTCCCATTTCCTTTCCTTCTCCCACTGTTCTCCAGGGTACCATCGCAAGTAAGTGAAACCATGTGATACTTGACCCTCTCTTCCTGGCTTATTTCGCTCAGCCTAATCTCCTCCAGTCCAGTCCATGTTGCTACAAATTGGATATTTGTCCTTTTTGATGTAGGCGTAGATTTCCATTGTATATATGGACCACATCTTCACACGCTCCGGGACGCCCTTACGCTCCGGGAAGCCCACACGCACGGGGGCGCCCACACGCACGGGCGCGCCCACACGCGGGGGGAGCCCACACGCGGGGGGGGGGGGAGCCCACACGCCAGGGGGAGCCCACACGCTCGGGAGCTGCCCACACGCACGGGGGACGCTCACGTTCGGGGGCTGCCCACACGCACGGCGGGACCCTCACGTTCTGGGGCTGCCCCCACACACGGGGGACGCTCACGTTGGGGGCTGCCCACACGCCCGGGGGGACGCTCACGTTCAGGGGCTGCCCACACGTTTTTTTTTTAAGATTTTATTTATTTGACAGAGAGAAACACAGCTAGAGAGGGAACACAAGCAGGGGGAGTGAGAGAGGGAGAAGCAGGCTTCCCGCCGAGCAGGAAGCCCGATGTGGGGCTTGATCCCGGGTCTCCGGGACCATGACCTGAGCGGAAGGCAGTGGCTTAACCACTGAGCCACCCAGGCGCCGCTATTTTCAGCTTTTTATTTTGAAATAATTTAGACTTAGAAAATTTGCAAAAATGGTACACTCAGCTTTCCCTTATGTACCATCTTACACAAATGCAAGTATAATGATCAAAACAAGGAAGTTCACATTGGTATGCTACCAGTAACTATCAGTCTTTATTCTGATTTCATCAGTTTCTTCTTAACTTCCTTTTTCTGTTTGAGAATCCAATCCAGGAAAACAAATTGCATTTATTTGTCTTGTCTCCTTTATCTCTTCCTATCTGTGACTGTTTCTCATTCTTTCCTTGTTCACATTCTCGATCCTTTTGAAGAGTACTTGCCAATCATTTTATAGATGCCCCTCAATTTGAGTTTCTCTGATATCTTCTGTTAATTAAGTTGAAGTTATGCATTTTGCCAGAAATACCATAGAAGTGATTTGCCCTTCTCAGTGCATCATACTGGGGATGTACATGATGTCCCATTGTCTTCACGTTGATGATATTCACTTTCATCACTGGGTTAAGGTGATGTTTGCCAGTTTATTTTTTATAAAGTTACCACTCTTTCATTGTATTGAATAAATATCTTGGGGGCGATATTTGGGGACTATGGAAATATTTCACCTACTAATCTTTAATGAGAAGTATCTTAAGGGAGGTACTTTGAGGCTATGCAAATATCCTGATTCTCTTGAAACTTTTGCCCACTATTTGGGCATATTTCTCTCCCAACATCGTTTTTTTTAAAGATTTATTTGGCAGAGAGAGAGATCACAAGTAGGCAGAGTGGCAGGCAGAGAGGGAGGAGGAAACAGGCTCCTCGCTGAGCAGAGAGCCCGACGCGGGCCTCCATCCCAGGACCCTGAGATCACAACCTGAGCTGAAACCAAGAGTTAGAAGCTCAACTGACTGTGCCCCTTAGGTGCTCCCCACCCAATGTCTTTTAACATAAATATTTTCTTAGTTTTGTAGATGAGGAAATGGAGCTTCCCAGAGGTTTATTTACATGCTCAAGGTGCACAAATCTAGGTGTGTCACACTGAAGTCCCTTGTAATTTCATAATTTTGCTAAGATGTTAGCCTAAGTATAAGGAAGAAGAACCTATAGGGAGTTGGAGGTAGCTGCAGTACTAGAAATATTTAGCTTTAAAAAGACAAAATTTGAGGGGCGCCTGAGTGGCTCAGTCGGTTAAGCGACTGCCTTTGGCTCGGGTCATGATCCCAGAGACCCAGGATCAAGCCCCACATCGGGCTCCCTGCTCGGCGGGAAGCCTGCTTCTCCCCCTCTCACTCCCTCTGCTTTCGTGTTCCCTCTCTCGCTGTGTTTCTCTCTGTCAAATAAATAAATAAAATTAAAAAAAAAAAGACAAAATTTGAGGTTTCAAAAGAAGTTTTCATACTAGATAGGGAATCAGCTATTGAGGCCAAAGCAATGACTCCTCAAAGGCATAGCAAGAAATTTAGATTTGGAGTGTTGACTGACAGTGATCCCAGAGTGACAGAGGAGTTTTGTATAAAGTATGGACATGGATACAATTAGAATAAAGTTTAACCATCCTGTAAAGATTTGTGTTTTATATTTGGGAAGTTTATTTCAATCTTGAATTGCCATTTTTATAGGATTTCATCTGAGACATAAGAAAGATTTCTTTGATTAGGTTACCAAAACTACCATAAAGAGTACATATTTCTTCCTACGGGCTTAGTAGAAGACAACTAAGGATTCTCATTCTTAATTTATTCCGTATACCATATTGAAGAAAGACCTGTATTTAAAAAACATTACAAAGATGGTATTCTGCTCCCAAAATGAATGTGTTTCTGGCTTTACCCCTTTCTTTATTAAATATGAATGAACTCAGTCATAAGCAAAACTCCGACAGTTGTGTGTGGTAAGGATATTGGGAGAATATGTGTCCGTCATTTTAATTAAATGTGTACATTTATTTCAGAGAGTGAAAACATTGTCATTATGTGGCTTTTTTTGCTTTTTTTTTTTTTGGTCCTTTCAGCTGTTACCAGTCATTTCTAATAATCGTTACCCAAAAACTGAGGAAATTTCTTTTCTTATATTATCAGAGTTCAGGTTTAGTTTTGTTCTAAAATAAGAAACCAAAAGTGAAATAGTCAGCGTGTTTGAAAGGTCAGCAGCATTGTCTTACTACACATGGCTATTCTTTTCACAAACAGCACTGGTCTGGAATCATCATGTTAGGTATAGAAGAAGCTTAGCTTCATATATCATCTAGAATTTCTTAAGTATGTAGTGAACAAGCAACATACAAATATTTCACTAAAGATTGTCATACCTTTAAAAATGTCATAGTTTCTGATATTCTTTATGACCATTATTGACTTGTCTACCTGTGTACCTAAATTTTTCTGTCCTGTATATTCTGATGAAACTTTCTTGATACCACTCAGATATATTTCTCCCCAGTATATGTCTCTCCCCATAACTGTTTGAAATTGCACAGTGATAGAGTACCAATAAAGTCTAAACCGTGGATGGATTAGAGGCCCACGTGGATTTTTTTGTTTGTTTTTAAAGATTATTTATTTATTTATTTATTTGACAGAGAGAGAGATCACAGGCAGGCAGAGAGAGAGGAGGAAGCAGAGAGCCCGATGTGGGCCCCGATCCCAGGACCCTGAGACCACGACCCGAGCCGAAGGCAAAGGCCTCAACCCACCGAGCCACCCAGGCACCCCAGACGTGGATTTTTAAATTACCTAAAATTGGGGCATTGAATGGCTCAGTCGGTTAAGCATCTGCCTTCGGTTCAGGTCATGATCCCACAGTATTGGGATCGAGCCCTGCATCAGGCTTCCTGCTCAGCGGCAGCCTGCTTCTCCGTCTCCCTCTGCCTGCTGCTCTGCATACTTGTACTATGTCTATGTCAAATAAGTAAAACCTTTTAAAAATAAAAAAATAATAAATTACCTAAGATTGTTGAAAACATGATTCCTAAAAATCCTACTGATGATAGCTCAAGATTAAGATTTCAAGTCAAACATTTATGATGTAAAATTTCATGACCTATGTGATATGAAAAATGGCATCAGGTTTCTAGAATTAATTTTTAAGTTTTTTTTTAACTTCATCTTTTTTAAATAAAATTAAGTCTGTAGAAAACAGCATCTCCTTTTCATTTCAGTTCTTTGAAAAATTTGGCATTTTAACAACATTATTTCCAAAGTCAGCATAATTCTCCAATCCTCTACAATAATTAAATATTGCTTTTTTTCCCTACAAATCTCTCTTTAATTGGAAATTTGAAAATTGGCTATTTGCTGATACTGAGAAATTACTGTAAGTTTTAAAAAATATAATAGTTATATGGTTATGTTTAAGTCCTTACCTTTCAGGAATACATAATAAAACATTTACAGATTACATTACACTGTACTTGGGATTTGCTTCAAAATAATATAAAGGCAAGTGAATGAGACTACAGATGAAATAAAATTTATCATAAATTTAAAATTGTTGCAACTTGATGGTGGGTTCCTTGGAGGCTATTGTACTGTTTACTTTTGTATATGGTTACAAAACTATTACTATTTACTTTTGTATATGGTTAAAATTTTAAAAGAATAACTTATAATAGGGGTGTGTATCCCTCCTATTTTGACAAGCTAAATCCTTAATCTACTAGTAAATTTTGCTTTGTTGTACTGTTATGAGAACTTTTTCTTCCTCTTTATTAATAGACCGAAGACATTAAAGAAATAGCCAGAAAGGCACAGGCTCTGCCAAAGGTGAACCCGAAAAGGCAGCGAATCGTGATTTTCACCCAAGGGAAAGAGGATACTATAGTGGCTACAGGTATGTGTGGAAATGCTATGCAAAGCCCAGTGTAATGAAGATTAATGATTTGTCAGAATCTTATATTGTTTATATTTAATTTGAAAACAATATACGTTTCTTTTTCTTTTTCTTTTTCTTTTTTTACCGTCTTCATGCGTTTTGCTGATCCCACACCAACCTTTGCATCTGGCAACCACCAATCTGTTCTCTGTATTTATATGTTCAGTTTTGCTTTTTTTGTTGTTGTTTTTTGTTTTAGATTCCACATACTAGCAAGATCATACAGTATTTGTCTTTCTCTCTGAATGATTTCCCTTGGCATAATGTACTCAAGATTCATTCATTGTTTAAATGGCAGGATTTTCTTGTCTTTTTATTCCTGAATAATATTCTGTCATATATGTGTACATACAACACACTTTCCATTTATCCATCAGTGGACACTTAGCTGTTGTCTTAGCTATTATAAATAATGTTGTAATGACTATGGGGTATAGATATCTTTTTGAGAGAGTGTTTTTGTTTCTTTCAGATAAATACCCAGAAATTGAATCGTGGATCATTTGGTAGTTCTATTTTTAAATTTTTGAGGAACTTAAGGTACCTATTTAAAGTCCCACCAGCAATACACAAGTGTTCCCTTTTCTCCATGTCCTCAGCTACATATATTTCTTATCTTTTTGATAATAGGCATTCTAACAGGTATGAGGTGATGTCTCCTCACTTTGGTTTTGGTTTGCATTTCCCTGATGATTACTCCCAGTAAGCATCTTTCCACATACCTGTTTGGGCATCATAATAACAATCCATTTTCATTCTTTTGCATATGACAGCTTTCTCAGCACCATTCACTGAAGACACTATCCTTTCCACGTGTCTGTCTGTTTCTATGCTGGTACCATACTGATTTGATTGTTATATCTTTATAATACAGTTTGAAATCAAGAAGTGTGTGGCTTCCAGAATTGTTCTTCTTTCCCAAGATTGCTTTGACTATTAGAGATCTTTTGTGGTTCTATATAAATTTTAGGGTTTTTTGTTCTATTTCTGTGAAAATGTACCTTTTATAATGTTTTTATTTAGTAAATATACCTACCTTCTATCTCAGTAGAAAAAAATTCATTTTCAAGAAGGTAATTTATTAAAATTCAGTTGAGTAAATCCACTTTGATTTAGTTTATTTACTCTGATATTTTGGAGATACTGTCAGTCTAGTAATGTCTTTCCTGGAAAAAAAAATTTACTTAACAAATTACTATGCTTAACTAGATGAATTTATTAATTATAAACAATAAAATCTGGAGATAAGTTACTTCCTCAGCTTTAAATGTCAAGAAGAAAACTTCAGTTCTGTTTTTATTCAGTCATCTATTTTATAACATAGAAATAGAATGGGAATTTCATCAGTAAACAAACATTTCATTGGTTAAAATGATTAATATTGTCAGTATGATGCTACCTACTATTAAAGCCAAATACAAACCTGTTAATGCTGTCTGTTGAACTATTAAGATTAAAACCCATCAGTTAATTAATAATTATTATAAACATTAGCAATTAATTACCTTTGTGATTTTTTTAGTACACAGCTAAACAGAAAATTTAAGATGAGCCTTAAACATCTAACTGGGAATAAAGTTAATATACATAAAAATATAAATACAAAGAAGTATAGTTATACTTCTTTTTTTTTTTTAAAGATTTTATTTATTTGACAGAGAGAAACACAGCCAGAGAGGGAACACAAGCAGAGGGAGTGAGAGAGGGAGAAGCAGGCCTCCTGCTGAGCAGGGAGCCCGATGTGAGACTCTATCCCGGGTCTCCAGGATCATGACCTGAGCCGAAGGCAGTCGCTTAACCCATGAGCCACCCAGGTGCCCTATAATTATACTTCTTGATTATTGGTATGGATTATATGGGTTGTATTGAGTCAGAGAAGGATATCAACTGATTAAGCCTGCAGAAAGATGTTATAGTGAATCTGAGGTAGATTTTTGTTAAAATAAATCTATAAGCCTGAAAAGGGTCAAAGAAGAAATTATTGTCAAATGTTGGGGAGAAGGAACCTTAGAATGAATTCATTCCAACTTTCTTATTTTAGAATTGTCAAAAGCAAGATTCAAAGACTTACTTCCAAAGATATGTATTTCATAATAACTCAGTGAGTGACAAATAGTGAAGTGGGGTTATAGATAAAATGAGATTCATCATGAATTAATAATTGTAGAGCTGTGTGATGGGTATATAAGGGGTGGTCATTATGTTACTACCTCCACTTGTGTATATATTTAAAATTTCCATGAGTAAGATTATAAAACAGAAAGACAGAAAACTAAAAAATAATTTTCAATCAAGAATCAGAGATAGAGGGGCTCCTGGGTGGCTCAGTCAGTTTATAGAATTCAACTCTTGGTTTCTGCCTAGGTCATGATTTCGGGGTGGAGGGTTCAAGCCCCGGCTCTGGCTCTATGCTCAGTGGGGAGTCTGCTTGAGATTCTCTTCCTCTTGCTCATTCTCATGCTCTCTTGCTGTCTCTAAAATAAATAAGCCTTTAAAGAAAAAAGAAGAAGAATCAGAGATACTAAGTGATTTTCCCAAAATACATTGATATCCTTGCTGAACCTTGAGTTCTAGGAAGGATTTAAAGAAAGGAGAGCAATCCAGTCAGATTATCGAAGAGGATCATATGAGCAAAGGCATTAGGTAACATATAATCTTTTATTGTTATGACAGAAAAAGCCATGCTGTTCATTTGTGCAAGAGAGTAAAGAAATGTCATGAAAAAGATATCCCTGCATTGGTAATAACTATCTGCATTGCTGTGTTCGTATAGTATGTGGCTTGTTCCTGTTTGAAAAAGTGAAAAACACGCAGACTTCTTATCTTACAGGAACTGTAGCACAGCCTCCAGATTCATAAAATGCTATTTGGTTGCTCTTTATGGAGACATTTATTTTAAGGCTTTATATATTCCAGATATACATATCGTACAAGTGCCTTCCTCATTGTGAATTTGCAAATTTCTCCAAAGTTGAAACCTTTAAAATTAGCCCCCCTTTCCTGTGACTCAATTTCTTTGTCAACTCATTTTGTTCTTTATTAAATCTATTAAACCAGTCGTAGGAATACTTACTAGCAGGAATTTATTTGAGGAAAGACATTGGCTAATCTTTGCTCTTCCTACTCTATGAAAATGAACTTAAATTAGAGGATGCACTATATCTGCAATGCATGATAAATACAAGATGGATAGAGAATCTGTTCAGTGGTGTCAGCTACAAAAGCAAACATGATAAATGTTAATGCAGTTTTGAGCCCTGGGATAAGCTATTCAGTGCACAAGCATAGCTGAATCTCTTTGCTATGTTGTTATTCATGGCAGCCAAATAAATGTCAATAATAAAAGAGAATTAAAGATTTTCATTTCCCAGAGGCAATCCTCTAATACGGCTTGATCTTTCATTTCATTTGTAATTCGTTCTCATGTCAGGATGCAATCATTCGCCAGGCTCTGGGTGTCATGTTAAGTCATTTAATAATGATTAAGAACATAAAAATGCTTGGCCTGTGGGGCAATTCACAGAAGAGATGCCAATTTGTTATTGTTTTTCCTCCTTTGCTCTTGAATATGGATCAGCTTTTTCCCACCTCCTAGCATTAAAATACTAATGGAAGATGGGGAGGGAGAGTGTCCCTTAATTTACCATAAGTGACATTCCAGAATGGCACAAGGCAGTGCTAACACACTTATTAAAACACTAATTAGGAATCATTGTTCCTTAAACCTCACACTATAGAGTATTTTTAAATGATCATTGCTAAGTTTTTGGCATTTAGCAATGATGTAACAAATCCATTTTCTTGGTATTTAATTCTAGAGACATTTCTCCTTTTGAGATGTGGTGTCTATAAACCACTTTCTGTTATTTTATATGTAGTCCTTTGGATTCCTCTTTCCTAAATTGTAAATCTAAAGTCTTTAACACCTGGGGTTTTTTTGGTCACCTCTATTTCGGTTGTGTATCCATTTTGTATATCCGTCTAGCCGAGAAGTTTTGTCACATATCAGCCATTGTGTCATTGCTTGCAGGCTAATTGAGTTCCAAGCTTTTGGGGGGTGTTAGAGGGGGTGGTAAGGAACACTGGAAAGTAATAAGAGTAAGAAGCCAGGAATGACAGCAGGAAAGAAAATATGACTCTCTACATTTTGATCCTTTTAATAAATATTGAATGAACCTGTTAGATAGCATGAGAGTAAGGTCAAGGAAGTCATTCTTGTGTCTATAAATGTAGAAAAACTAAGACTAAATTTTTTTTAGAAGATTTTATTTATTTATTTGACAGAGAGATCACAAGTAGGCAGAGAGGCAGGCAGAGAGAGCGGAGGAAACAGGCTTCCTGCTGAGCAGAGAGCCCAATGAGGGCCTCAATCCCAGGCCCCTGAGATTATGACCTGAGCCAAAGGCAGAGGCCCCAACCCACTGAGCCACCCAGGCGCCCAAGACTAAATATTTTCATTATGTACCAGACAGCACCTACTAGGGAGATCTTCATATGTTAACACCTTATATTAACAATCATAAAAATAAATATTTTATATACATGTTTACATACATACACATATACATATATATATGACTTTGCAGAAAGCTTACATTTTTCCAAGTTTCTGTGCTAAATATGTCCCTAAAAATTGGAAAAGGCAATAAAATTTTTATTCTAAACTAAAAATAATTTCATACTTTGGCTTATATGTGACACAATGAAATAGGTTCACGAAAGAATAAATTGTAGACTTCTCTGAATACTTTCAAAATACTTTCTGGGCTGTTTGAATTGTAATTTTGCCCAACAGGAGAAAACAGATTAGGTTGTTAGGTTTTCAACTGGAAGATAGGGCCTGCCATGTCAGAATCATCTAGTGGACTTCTAGTAAATATAACCCTGCCTCCATAGAAGTATATTCAATTCAACCTGATACATCCCTGTGAAGAGTATTAGAATAGACATCCTCAAGAAGATGTGTGAGAATGGGGGTTGTAGAGTAGGGGTTGGAAAGTGTAGGGTTGTGTATTTGTTGAAAAGATCCCTCAGGTAATATAGCAGTGCTGTCTATCCTCCATCCCTTGCTTTAAAAACCACTGGATTAGGTGATTTGATACATTTTCCTCAAGTTTATGATTTTGTAGGATAACTACAAAAATAGATCCTTTGACAGCTAAGCATCTAGTACTTCAATAAGTCTTGGTGAATGCTTTTCTCTCTTGATAAATCAGAAAGTGTCCTGTACTCATCTATTACTAGCAGTCTACCCATATATTATTTTAAATAGTAACTGCATCTGATTTGCTTATAATTTAAGATAATCACATCATAGTGCCCTTTGTCATTTTCCTTATAAGTAAATGGGATTATTGAAGTTACTTCATGGTCCTGAGACCTTAAAGAAACTTGTCACCCCATTTGCTAGTTAAGTGATCATGTTCTTTGATAGTACTCAGTGCCGTGCATTACAAGAAAAGGTCAATGCTTTGCAGTTCTGGTAGACATAAAGTACAGAAAGTATGGAATAGAAAATACAAACTCTAAAGAAAAATAGCTTCAGTAGCTGGAGGAATAATGTCAGCACATCAACACAACTCCTACTCTTTTAAAGATTTTATTTATTTATTTGATAGAGAGAGAGAGAGACAGCAAGAGAGGGAACACAAGCAGGGGGAGTGGGAGAGAGAGAGAAGCAGGCTTCCCGCTGAGCAAGGAGCCTGATGTGGGGACTCAATCCCAGGACTCCAGGATCATGACCTGAGCTGAAGGCAGACGCTTAACGACTGAGCCACCCAGGTGCCCCACAGCTCCTACTCTTACAAAACATTGCTATAAGTCATTTTGAAAATGTTATCTATACTACAGCCAAAACAATTTTAAATGATGATATTGTTGGCATAGGTTGGTGATGGTGTGGGTAGAACAAATTAGGTAGCATTCTTTCAGAATGTCTACGTATGACGTTCACATAAAAAAGTTCTTTGGATTTTGAAGAATGCATATTTCTTAACCAGGAATATAAACAATTAAGTTATTAACTCATATTCCATTTTTAGATTTTTGTAATCACAAAAGTCAAAGTCCTTTAATTAACAAAAAGGTCAAAAATTATTTAGACTAACATCCATGGAACTGTCACATTCCTGACAAAGGAATATCTTTGGGGTATGGTTTGTATGGTTTAGTGATCTCAGACATAGCCCTAGGGAGACTGAGCTGTGGGAGACTGGCCTAGGCAAATGTTAACCCTATTATAACATTATTTTGGTTTAGTAAGATTTATTGAGGTATAGATAATATTTATTTATTTCACTAAATAATCACCGTAATCAAAATACAGAACATCTTATACTGTTTGTTTTTTTAAGTTTTATACATATGAGGTTTGTACTACTTTTCATTAAGTGAACACATCTGTGTCACTACCACCAGATCAAGACAGAACACTTGTACCACTTAGAAGCCACTATTATTGTGGTTTCTACTACTAACAATTAGTTCTGCTTCTTTTTGAAATAGAATCACCCAGTATATAGACTTTTTATCTTGCTCTGTCTCCATCCTTTTTTGAGCATTATCTTACTTTTGACAACCTGTGATGCTTTAGGTGCTTGTATTTTCTCTGCTTCAATCCTGGAATCAACCAGTTCTTCAAGTAACCCTGATTCCTTTAATTAGCAAACAGTATTTAGAAACCCAGATCTGGGTGCTAGAAATGCTCATTGCTAATTGAGAATCATTCCGTTGGGACCCTCTTAACAAATAAACTGGCAATATATGTACATACAATAACTCATGCATACATATCCATTTGTATTTATTTCCATATCTATCCATTTATATATTTGAATTCTATGAGTTGAAACTGCTGATACCTTTGATTCCAGTCCAACAACAGAGTTCATTCTAGCCTACACCCTTTCCTTCCGTTTAACTTCTTCCTCTGACATTGAAAGTTCTCGCTCTCATTATCTAGAATATATTTCCTTATTTGTTCCATCCTAAAGCAGTTTTGAATTACTAACCCACACCCTTGTGCAAAATGTATTTACTTCCTAGAGTATGTACTTATTTAACAGTTCTTTTTATCTTTAGTCCTCCAATGTCTAGTCAAAATACTGTTATCCAAAGTCACTTCAGGTTAGTTCTTTTATTCTATCCACTTCAATGTGGTTACATTATTCATTTGTAATACAGTTAAGTTTGTATTCCATTTTTATTTCCTTTCATATCTAGGCTGGTTTTTAATAAGCACAGTTCATTCCTCATGGTGTCACAGTTCTGCCTGCTTTAACAGATACATGAGATCATGCAGACACCACCATAGGTACATGACAGAAGAGTTCCATTTTTCATTTCTGGTTTTCTGAAGTGGTGGTACCAATTTATATGTGCACAGCAGTACGTAGAATGGCTTATATTTTTCCACATTCATCAGCATTTTCTGCCATCCGTGTTTTTTTATTTTAGCCATTCTGGTGAGTATACTCTGGTTTCTCATTGTGTTTTTCACATTTCCCCAATTTAGTGAGGTGAGGCACCTTTTCATCTGCTTATTAGAATTTAGACATCTTGTTTTGTAAAGTTCCTGTCTTTTGCCCATATTAGATTCTCTTATTGATGTATACTTCTTTTTACAGTTTGCATACAAGTATTTTGCTAGATAAATGTATTGCAAATATATTTTCTTACCTTGTGGCTTGCCTTTTCATTCTCTTCATGGTATCTTCTGATAAATAAAGCTTTTCATTTTTAGTATAGTCCAGTTAATAATGTTTTCCCCTTGTAGGTACTGTTTTTTTATATTCTTTTAAAGAAAGCCTTTGCATATCCTTAGCTCATTAAGAGATTTTCCTGGTTTTCTTTTTTTTTTCCCTAGAATTTTTATATTACTCTTTTCATCTGGACTCACAGTCCTTCTGGAATTAGAATTAATTTTTATATATGGTATGGGGTAGAGGGATAATTAATTTCTTTTGCTTATATGAATAGCCAGTTGATCCACCATCATTTATTGAAAGGAACATCCTTTCCCTACTGCAGTAAATTGACACGATTGTCACATTTCACATTACCTTGTGTCGGTGAGTCTTTTTTAGACTATCTGTTCTATTCTATTGTTTTCTTTGTTCTTACAGCCAGTTTACATTCTCTTAATTACTTAACTTATAATACTTAGTCTTTTTATTGAGTAATACTAGCCTTCCAACTTCATTCTTCAAGGTTGTCCTGGCTTTTCTTGGCTCTTTGCATTTCCATATAAAGTTTAGAATCAGATCGTTGTTGCCTCTTGTAATTTTTTAATTCTTACTGGAATTTTATTGAAATGAATTTTATATTGAATCTGTGGATCAGTTTGGAAATAATTGACTTCTTTACAATATTGTGTCTTATCATCCATAGAGTATATTTCTCTGTTAATTTAGGTAGTCTTTAATTTTTCTCAAAATGTTAGTTTTTTCAGGATAATGGTCTCACATATATTAACTTTTATAAGATTCCTATTATTTGGTTTTTGGTTTTGTTTTTTAAGTGAGCTCTGTGCCCAACATGGGGCTTGAATTCATGACCTTAAGGTCAAGTGTCACATGCTCTAGCAACTGAGCCAGTCAGACGTCCCACTTAACTATTTGCTTTTTTGACACTATTCTTTTTTTTTTTTTAATTCTGAGCTCAGATCAAGTATAGAAACCTTCATGGGGCGCCTGGGTGGCTCAGTTGTTTAAGCGACTGCCTTCAGCTCAGGGCATGATCCCGGAGACCCAGGATCGAGTCCCACATTGGGCTCCCTGCTCCGTGGGAAGCCTGCTTCTTCCTCTCTCACTCCCCCTGCTTGTGTTCCCTCTCTGGCTGTGTTTCTCTCTGTCAAATAAATAAAATCTTAAAAAAAAAAGAAAAAGAAACCTTCATAATTATAAAGGTCAGTAGAAAACCTTTTCATCATTGCTCAGAACTGATTAATGTTTCATAAACACACATATCCACCCCCTATCTCATCATCCATCAGCAAGTCCTCAGTTACCTACTGTCACCTTTATACACACAGATGCACACACACTCTCTCACAACTCTTGATACAAGCCTTTACTGTTTTTAATGCTTTTGCTTCTCAGAACTACAGAGATATGCATCAGATTGACTGGAAGGTCTTTGATGCTCAGATCTATTTATTTTCATATTGATCCATGTCAGAGCAGATCTCGGGGAATGATGCTATCCATTTTTCAATGGCATCCTTTTAGTTTCAGTTTCTCTTTGTGTTTCACTGGTGTGTAAGTTTTTTATAATGTCATTGTTTCCACTTATTCATTGTAATAATATGTCTGTTGATCCTTTTGGATTTTCTATGTATATACTGATACTATATGTGAACAATGACAGTTTCATTTCTTCTTTCCCAGTCTTTGTATTTATTTTTTTTCTTGCTGCACTATTAGCACAGCAAAGAACAGTGAATATGAGTATAATTGAAATGGTTTTAAGTATCCTTGTCTCATTCCTAGTTTCCTGTGGAAAACCTTCAGTATTTTATCAGAAAGGATAAAGTTTGCTGCAGTCTCTTTATGGATATTCCTTAACAGATTAAAGAAGTTTCCTTTAATTAATAGTTTGCAAAGAGTTTTGTTGTTGATCATGTTAAGGTGTTTTTAATCATGAAAGGATCTTGAATTTTATCAAATAACTTTTCTGCATCTATTAGAAATTACTATATGATTTTTCTCTCCCCCTCTTTTTTAATGTGAATTACAGCTTGATTTTGGAATGGTAAACCACCTGTGCCTTCTTGGGATATTCCCAATATAGTCATGATATTCTTTTAATTTATCACTGGATTTGACCTGATTATATTTTTCTCAGATTTTTGCAGTATTGTTATGAAGGAGTTTGTTTCTTAATTTTCCTTTTTTGTAACATCCTTTTTAGTTTTAGTAGGAACATGATGATGACCTTATAAAGTGAATTAGGAAGTGCCCTTTTCTGTTCTGGGAGAGTTTTATAAGGTTGAGGTTATTTTTATATAAATATTTGAAAGAACTCACTCATCAAAATATGTGGGCCTAGAGAATACTTTGTTGGATAGTTTTTTTGTTTTTTTGGTTTTTTTGGTTTTTTTTTTTTTGGATAGTTTTTAATTACAGATTCTTCTTTAATTGTATAAGAATGTCTGATTTTTTCTGTTTCTTCTTGTGTCAGTTTGGATAGGTTGTATTTCTGTCAGAATTTGTCTATTTCATCTAAATATTCAAATTTATTAGCATAAGATTATTTCTAATATTCTCTCAATCCTATAGTGTTCCTTTTTTAATTCCTAATCTTAAAATTAAATTTATACTCTTTCCCTTTTCCTTGATTACTCTTCATATAAGTTTATGCTAATTTGGATTTTCAAAGAAATAGATGCCAAGACGAGGTTAGACATTCAGGAGATTTACTGAAGGAAACACCTTCAGTTAATGGAGGATAAGTAATAGAAGATAAGTTAGGAGCCAGAGGAAACAGGGAGACCTCTCAAATTGTGGTACAGGTCGGACACCTGTGTTGACACCTGAAAGAAGGTTGGGCAGAAAGAGGCATAGATTGCAGTATAGTTAAGTTTTGACAAGGTCAGAGAGGAATCCTCAAGCCAAAGTTGCCCAAAGGAGTCCCACATATGTCAGGAATAGATCTCCATGCTATTTCTGTTGTGCTCATGGGAAGCATGGCCTTAGTATGAATGCAGTGGTGAATTTCAAAGCATAGCTCCACTTGGCACATCTGAGAGGCATGTTTTCATGACCATGACAAGTTTTATCAATTTAATTAGTCTTATAAAGAACTGGGGCATCTGGGTGGCTCAGTTAGTTAAGCATCTGCCTTCAGCTCAGGTCATGATCCCAGAGTCTTGGGATCAAGCCCCATATTGGACTCCCTGCTCACCATGGAGTCTGCTTGTGCTTTCTCTCTCTCACTCACTCTCTCCCAAATAAATAAATAAAATATTTAAGAAAGAAAAGAACCAACTCTGCCTTTTGATTTTCTCCATTGAATATTTTTTTATTTTTTGAATTTTGGATACTATTTGCTTTCTTCTATTTTCTACATATTTTATTTTCTAAATTTTGGTATGTCTGTTATTTTCATTATTTTTAATTCAAAATATTTTCTAATTCCTATTGTGATTTTTTTCTTTAATCTCTAAGTTACTTAGGAAGTTTTGCTTAATTTTTAAATATCTGGAATATATTTGGAGATTATCTGTGTTTCTGATTTTTGTTTAATTTCATTGTGGTCAGATATGCAGGATGATTTTAGTTCTTCAAAATCTGTTATAATTTTGTCTTATTGAACCTCATATGGTCAGTTTTATTCACATTCTTTGCACACTTGAAAACAATGTATATGCTAATATTTGTTTTCTTTAATATGCTGACATTCTTAAACAGAGTCTTAGTATATACAGTAAAGTCATGTTTGTTGAGTTTGTTGTCCAAATCATTTATACTCTTCTTTGATTTTTGTCTGTTTTTTTTTTAATCAGTTATTGAGTGACATTTATTAAAGTGTCCTGCTGTGAGTGGGATTTTTATATCTCTCCTTTTGGTTCCATCTCATTTTGCTTTATATATTTGGAAGCTGTCTTTCATGCGTAAGTTATATATACATGTGTTTAGCTTACATGTATGCAAGTTTAGAATTGTTTTATCTTCCTGATGGATTAAACCTTTTGTCATTTGGAAATACCTTCCTTCCCTCTAACGGTGCTTGCCTGAGTATCTGTTATTAGTATAACTATGCCATCTTTATGTTTTTTAGCGTTTGCATGGTTTTTCCCTCCTTTTACTTTCAACCTTTTTATGTTCTTAAATATAAGATTTTTTATAATTGGAGTGGACTTTTTATTTTTATTTTTTAATTCATTCTATCTTTTCATTGGAGCCTATTTATATTTAATGTACATTACTCATATAATTGGATTCCTGTCTCACATCTGACTTCGTGTTTTCCTGTTTGCTACATGTTTATCTTTTTTTTTTCTTCTTTCCTGCTTTTTTTGAATTGAACAAGTATTTTTCATTCTCATTTCCTTTTCTATTTGCTTGGCAGTTGTATATCCTTTTGATGTTTGCCCTAAAGATTACAAAATATATCCTTGACATATTAAAATCAAATATAAACTATAAGGTTTGCCACTTCTCATGCAATGGTAGGCTCTTAGAACATTTTAATTCTATTTAAGACTTCCAACTTTTGTATTATTGTTGTCAGTCACCTTCATTCTACATTTTAATGCCTGTAGTGACAAAATACTGTTATCATTTTATGCAGTTGAATTTTACTCTTTCCACTGTTTTTCTCCTCTTCCTGCATTTCCATGTTTTCATCTGGGTAATTATGAATTATTTTATCATTTTTCTTCTGCCTATACAGTTTCTTTTAGTTTTCACTCACTGTGTGAATTCTCTTAGTTCTTGTTTGCAGATTTTTTTTTTTTTTTTGAGAAAGAGAGAGAGGGAGCAAGTGTGGGTGTTGGGGTGACATGCAGAGGGAGAGGAGAGAGGGAATCCCGAGCAGGCTCCACGTATAGCACAATACAGGGCTCAGTCTTAAAACCCTGAGATCATAACCTGAGCTGAAAAGAAGAGTGGGATACTTATTCAACTGAGCCACCCAGGCACCCCTGCAGATATCTTTTATTTTGCCTTTCAGTAAGCACAGAACTCTTCATTGGTAGTTATATTCTTTGACTCTTTAACGATGACCTTCCATAATCTTTGGATTCTCTTATTTTTATCAAGTCAGTTGTTAGTCTTATTCTTGCTTCTTTGGATATATTTCTATTTTCTTTGTCTGCTTTTTAGGATTTTTCTTTGACTTTAACTTTGGACTTGATTCTGGTTTTTCTTGTATTTATCCTGCTGGGATTTAGTACTTCCTGAATCTGTGATTGATAACTCCTACCAGTTTTGGAGATTTTCCAACCATTATCTCTTTAGATACTGCATCCTCTCTTTCCATTTGGGACACCAGTTGCTCATATCTTAGGCCTTTTTATTATGTCCTGTATGTCTTTTATGATCTTTTTTTGTATTTTCTATCATTTTTCTTCCTTAAATTTCAGCTTGTATATTTGTACTGATGTCGCATTTAGTTCACTCTCCTCTCTTCTACTTTTTCCCATCTGCATTGCAGCACATCTGTTGAGTTCATCATTTCAGTAGTCACATTTTTTATTTCTTATATTACTTAATTTTTTATTGCTGTCAGTTCTCTACTATAATCGTCCACCTTGTCATTTATTTTTTGAGCATGTTAATCACAGTAATAATAAATTGCATGTCCAAAAATTATAAGATCTCAGTCATCTTTGAGTCAGTTTTTTTACTTCCTTTGGGAAGGCCTTATATCTTGGCTTGCCTGATAAATTTTCATTAAATGCTAAATATTGTCCATGCTAAATTATAGCATTTTCTGTTGAGGACTGAACCAGTTCAAGGTTGGGTTACAGTTTTGAAAGACTTCTAATTTGCCTCCACTCATATGCTATAGTTCTGCTGAAATCCTACAGTATTTACTAGGGTCCATACTCCTTAATAAGTTGTCGTTGGTACCATATGACTGCTAAAAATACTACTCTGCCTTTTAGAGATCTTCTGCTTAGTATCTTGCCTTCTTTTCCTACAACATTACAAATTTAACAAATACCTCAAAGGAGAAGACCCCTGAGTGTCAGGGTTACTCCACTATGTTTCCTTCTCTTCAAGAACATGACACCTCAATTCTAACTGCCTTGGCAGCGCCCAAACTCCAGTTTTTGTCTCAGCAACCCTGGAGATTGTCAAAAGCTCTGTTGGCTTCTCTACCTCTTATTAAAAGCCCTTTTCCTAGATTCTCAATAACCAAGCGTCAAAAATTTGTAAATGCCTTGAGGGAAAATCAACTTTTAAAATGTCAGCCTGGCTCTTTCTACTCCCAGGGATCGTGTCTTATTAAGTCTTGGCTACCTTGGCAGTGCTCACATACCTCCACTTATTATTCTTTTATTTTTACAGCTTTTCTAGCTGTATAGGAAGTGGTATAGGAAGTGGTTTATCACAAGCTATGGCATTAGAGCCTAAATCAAAGTTGCTAGTCAATATTTTTAATCACAAAATAGAAAAATATATCCCAACCAAGTTAAGTGGATTCATTTGTTATATAAGGTTCTTAGATGATTTATCAATACCAGCATCCATAACCTACTTTGAGAATGGCTGAGTGCAATAATTTATGCAAGATCCCGAAAGTTAGAGCCCAAAGTTAGAGCCAAAAACTGTATCAGAATCCAACCTCTTGAACCCCAGTATAGTCTAATCTATTCTATACCATGTTGCCTCACTTATTTACAGCAGTGGTTCTCAATCAGAAGTAATTTTTCCCCTCCCTTTTGGTTGTCTCAGATCTGGGTGGGCAATCGAGAATGGGGAAATTCAACTGGCATCTAGTGGATAGAGGCCAAAGATGACATTTACACATCCTATAAGGTGCAAGACAGCCATCCAAATTACCTGGCCCAAAATATCAGTAATGTCAAGGTTGAGAAAACCCTGGCTTATACTGTATCTGAGAATGTATATTTAAAGGATCACTTTCTGCTTCTTCATTACATTTAACCATTAGATCAATACCAATAGATTTTAGTAGGATAAATCTTTTTGTAAGAATACATCCAGAGACCTTTTGACTCAAGAAAACATCCATATATGATCTAGTAGATATTTGATTTACTTTCTTTCTCAGAGCTTCAGCCAAGTAATCTCCAATTTTAAGACTTTATGTATTACTTTCTTAATATAGAATATTAATAATAAAGATTTAAATTCTTTAGATAGAATTTGTAGAGCTGGTTAAAACATTTCCATGTGGAGGTGTGTATATACTTTATAAATGCATTATGTATATGTGAATGGATATCTTGATGAGAACTACATTTACCTACACGTTTATAGATATATATGTACACATTAACTTAAATGGTTCTTAGAGAATGTTTCCATCTTCTTCTAAAATTCCAAATAATCAATTTCTTGAGAGTGCTTGAAAATATATTACAAATGGATATTTGTCTAAGAAGTATATTACCAAATGTTTTTCAGAATAATTATTGTTTGTACTCAATGAATGATTCTTCTAAAATGCAGTTAGACTCCAAAATTTATTTTTCAGAGCATTACAGCTTGGCAGCAGAATTTTATTTTGGCTGAAATATGGCATGCATGTTTTTGGCTCAGATAGAAGTCTTTGGAGGTATAGCAGAAAAATCTGATTCAGATAATTGAACAGTTAAAATTTTCTTGGGTTAAAGGGAATAAGTGTTGCTCATTGGATATTAAAAACTATACTTAAATGAAGACTTGCCTATTGCCTTATTCCTTTAAGCCTTAGCCAAGACTGTTTATCTTAATTAAACTTCTTTAGAAGTGTACATCATTTTTTATATTCATTGACCTTTGAAGTAGCCAAAATAGAAGCCACTACTCCTAAGGATTTTCCTCTGTTGTTTAATCTTGGTCCATGAAGTTTATTTAGCTTGTCTCTGCTTCTATTAAGCTATTTCAAGTTCTTATATCCAGTGCCTTTCTGGTTTAATAAGCAGTCTAAAGTCTCAAGAAAATGTCCTAATTAATCATTTTGCACTTAGCCCCCTATTCAATTTATTCATCACATATATAGATAGATATAGCTATATATTTGGGGGGGGGGGGAGAGTGAGAGAGCACACGTGCCTGCACATGCAAGTGCAAGGGAGAGGGAGAGAGAGAATTTTAATCAGGCTCCACACCAGCATGGAGCCTAATGTAGGTCTCTATCTCATGACCCTGAGATCATGACCTGAGCCAAAATCAAGTCAGATGCTTAAGTGACTGAGCCACCCAGGCACCCCTGATTTATTTATCATATTAAATTTTGCCTGTACTCTTAATTATTTTATTTAGTCCTAGAACTCTACTCTTACCTACCTATAACAAAGGGGAAATTTTTAAAAGGGGTCTGTGAATAGGCAATACATCTACATGGTTAAGAATTCAAGATACAACAGTTAGGACTGTTCAGCTGTCCACTAGTTGTGAAGAAGTAAGTAGTTTTTCATTATTAAGATGACCATAAAACTTAAAAAAACTCAGATAGTTTTGAGAGTGAATGAGGGTGCTATTAATTATACTAGGGCTGTCCTGAGCAAAACAGTCCATATGGTCATGTTCCTTATTAGAGATAGTTAAACAAAGGTATTTAGTAAAATGAATTGTATGGGTTGAGTTTTGGAGCTGTTCTATATCTAACATTTCTTCCAACTCAAAGATTCTTGATCATGTGCTAAGAATATGCCAGGTAATATAGAACTTAAAGAAATCTGAACATCTCTAACAGGACAGGCCAGAGGGGCAAGATACCAATAGATCTAACAGTAAAGTAGCAGTACAAATGAATACAAATCAGTATGGTTTTACTGAGTGCCTACTATGTGTCAGGAATTGTGGTTATAAAGATAAGACAAAAACTCCATTTCTTGAAATCTAGGAGAGACATAATCTTATACAAAATAATTAGAAGCAGTATATGACTTTAATGAACTACCCTTTATAAAACAGAAGAACAAGGAATCGGGGTAAGTTTCAAAAAGAAAGAGATGTTTTAACTTGGCTTTGAAGAATGCAGTTCATTTTTGGCCAATTGTGATTACAAAGGAGTGTAAATTAATGGAATAATAAGGTAAAAAAGCAAAGAGTCTTTAAAGGATATAATGTGCCACAGAGAACATCAAATATTGGGAGGAGACTGTGGATAAACATGAATAGTAGGTTGTGATGAGACTTTGAATGTTTTGCTGGGCAGTATACAATTAAGTGCTTAAAGTACAAACAAACGGGTGTGCCTGGATGGCTCAGTGAGTTAAGCATCCCACTCTTGATTTTGGCTCAGGTCATGATCTCAGGGTCATGAGGTTGAGCTCTGCATCAGGTTCTACACTCAGCATGGAGTCAGCTTCTCTCCTTCTGCCCCTCCCCCTGCTCACTCTGGCTCGCCCTCTCTTTTATTTTTAAAGATTTTTATTTATTTAACACAGAGAGAGAGCGCGCAAACAGGGGGAGCAACAGGCAGAGGGAGAGAGAGAAGCAGGGAGCCAATCCCAGCTCTGGGATCAAGACCTAAGCTGAAGGCAGACACTTAGCCAACTGAGCCACCCAGGTGCCTCTCTCTCTCTCTAAACTAACAAATAAATGAATAAATAAATAAAGGCCTCTCTCTCTAAGAGATAGATAGATAGATAGATAGATAGATAGATAGATAGATAAAATCTTAAAGTGTATACACAGAAAGAACAGATCATTTGGGCTGAGAAACCTCTTGTGATCAGTTTATCATAATGCACTTATGTTTGTTTATAAAGCCCTATTTCAGAGCAATCAACAAATGCTAAACATAAAGATCTTTTTTTTTAATTAAATACCAAAGAATAAAAGCTGCAATAATCCCTCTAAAAGGTATTAGTAATGAACAAACCCATGGGGTTAGAGTGAGACAAATTCGATAGGGTTAGGAAAATTGTAGAGAAAAAGAGCTATATATAAATCATGGCAAGAGCACTAGGGAAAATGCCTTAGAAAATTAATAAAGATTGGTTTGGTTTAAAGATGATAAACAAAGACTAATGCAAAAGGGTAATGAATTCAGTTATGGAGACAGTTCATACTAAAATGCTTTCTAAAAGAAATGCTGCTGGACTGGCTTTGTTAAGTATTTTTTTTCCTTAGATTAAGGGAAAAGAGTAATAACCCATTAATAAAATTTACAGTTGACACTAGGAGATAATACAGCTGTTAATAAAATTGCAGAAATTCTGGTAATCACTGGAAGCTAGAAATAGAAGTTCAAATAATGTTAAAATAAACTATATTCACCCCATTTTTAAATCTGTATAGAAGCAGCAGGTAACACTAGAGATTGTCTTCATTTCCAAGAGATATTCCTAGTTTAGGGTTTAATTAGTGAATGATAGATCCAGCTAAAACTGAGAGCAGTAGGAATATGTCCTCACTAAAGAGTCTACATTTACAGGCTATATAATGTGCTTATATTCTGTAATTCAAAATGGATTTTTTGTGAAGTTCTTCACATAAATCTTTGCTGTTGCATTTTCTAGAGAACACTGTTCCTTCTATGACTTACATTTAAATGAAGAAACTGTTTTAAAATGGTCTTATTCTTGGGGTTGCCTGGATGGCTCAGTTGGTTGAGTAACTGCCTTCGGCTCAGGTCATGATCCCGGGGTCCTGGGATTGAGCCCCACATCCGGCTCCCCACTCAGCTGGGAGTCTGCTTCCCCCTCTCCCTATGCCACTCCCCCTGCTTATGCTCTCCTGTTCTCTCTCTGTCAAATAAATAAATAAAGTTTTTTAAAAATAAAAAATAAAATAAATAAATAAAATGGTCTTATTCCTTCCAGATGTTGCTTAAATATCTAGAATATATCTAGGTCTTAAGAAAGACTGGATGAGAAGCAATGAATGGTGGCCTAGTCAAAAGGTATAGTTCCCTGAAACAGTTACTTGGATCCCCACCGAGGTTCATATTTCTATCTAAACTGCTGGTTAATCTGAATATGCCCATGAGTCCTAGAAAGTAAACCATGGCCTTGAATTTCTGTGACTTGCAGTAGGATTAACCATTATATTTCCATCATAAATTACATATCGTAGCATGATTATTGTGAAAGATCAACAGTGCTCTTTGTTATGATCAAATAAATAGTTTTGCAGTCAGCTGTTCTGGAATCTGTTAAAGCATTTAAACCTTAAGCCATTATAGCAAATCCATATAGATTTAAGCTTTTTAGAGCCTTGGCTATAGCTACTTTGAGAATTTGACACAAAGAGTAATCAAAAAGCTTTATTTTGAAATAGCCTTAGATTTATCCATTTCTATCTTCACATTCCTCCATAAAATATAGATTTCTTTAGATTTTTTTTTATTGGGTGTTTTATAAATACAAAGAACCATTTAGAGGAAAAAGATAAATGCTTATTATATGTAATATATTTTTAAATATATTAATATATTGGTTTATATTATATGGATATGTTAATATATGTTTTTATGTATATTAAACCTCAACTGAACATTCAGCTGCAGTAAACTTTTAGAATCCTGCTTGTTGGTACACCAGCATAAGAAGTGGATCATAATGGGGGTCATTAGGTTTCTTTGACACGTGATAGCAACAGTCCAACCCAGCATGCCACTTGTAAGCTTATCTATAAAGCATAAAGGCATTTGTCACCATTGACAGTACTGACATTTCATCTGGAATCTGTTTACAGCTCAGTTTTCCATGTGTTCCTGTGTATTATTTGGTGGTTTCAGTTCAGCTTCAGAGCATAGCTAGCTTTTCCCTTCAAATTATTAGGTAAAATTCATTACCTAAACAGAGGAAAATGGAAATATTAAATAGATTACTGGGGTGATAATTTTTCTCCAGATGAATCATGCCAATCAAAAAGGTGTCAAGTGTTGACCTTTTGTACTGTTTCTATAGTTTACAAGCCAAAGCTGTGATAAGGTAGATTATAGCAAGTTAGATTAATGGTCAGGACGGAGGCATAGCAGATTGGTTCAACAGGAAGGTCAGGAAAGCAGAGCCAGCAGGGACTGGGAAAAAACTTGACTCAGGAGAGGCAGATGTTGAGATGAAGTGTGTGGACATGAGAGCTGGTAGCAAATCTGGCATTAGGTCATTTTAAGTATAGCCTCCAAGGGTACGGGAGCCCCAGCAATTCTCGTATGAACACACCAACATATTATGTGAGCCTAGGAGTGGTAGTGGAAAAAGGGAAAAAGTGCTTTCTCAGGAGACAGTATCATTCAGAGAAGTCTATTCTTGCATAAAAGGAGCTGTACTGGTCTTCTAAAAGGAAAGGTTGCCAGGAGCTAGCAAACAGTTTAGTTTTTGGAAGGAGGAGCCTAGAATGTTAGGACAGATAATCACTCAGGGCTAAAGATAGACAAGGTAGCCTGAAGCCCAGGCCCGTTCTCGGAATTGATTAGTGCAGAAGAATGTTTATTAAATCAAAACAAAAGCTTTGCGGTTCCAGTTGGGCTACCACAGCCTACATCTCAGTCTAAAGTAATCCCATGCTCTACTCTTAGTACATATCCTGCCATTGTTGGGACTAACTTAAAGTTGGAGTACCCAACTCTGCAAGTACAGCCTGAACTCTAAAGACCCAGGAAAGCTCTAAGGAGGGCAGAATGAGGAAGGACCTCACGCAAACTACGAAGGATTTGAAACATCAGCTGAAAAGGTATCTGAACATGTCTATGGCAGGAAGCAAGTTGCAACTTAACTCCTGAAATGCTAAGTTGAACCACTGCTGTCTATATATAATGTGCTGGGGTAATACTGAAACCAAAGGTATATGGCCCTTCCTTCAGAGAGCTTAGACTTAAAGAAAGCAGGTGAGATATACACTAGAAAACGGTGTATAGAAAATATCATTTGAGGGGCGCCTGGGTGAGCTCAGTTGGTTAAGCGACTGCCTTCGGCTCAGGTCATGATCCCGGAGACCCGGGATCGAGTCCCACATCGGGCTCCCTGCTCGGCGGGAAGCCTGCTTCTCCTTCTCACTCCCCCTGCTTGTGTTCCCTCTCTGGCTGTGTTTCTGTCAAATAAATAAAATCTTTAAAAAAAAAAAGAAAGAAAGAAAGAAAATATCATTTGAATTTTATGAAGAAATGGACTGTAGAAATAATGCAAGCATGGGTCCACTTTACACGAGTGATCAGGCAAACAGTGTGTTTTTTAAGTGCTGTGCAGAATGGTTTGTGCAATGTAAGTGAGGTTTTGATGCAGATAAGAACTAGAAATGACCTTAGAGATCATCTGTTACATCTTGGAAATTTGAAAAATAATTGAGACCCACTGTTGGTGGGAGAAATTTTATATAGCTTTCCTGGGTGACAGCTTGAGAATACATATCAAAAGCTTTTAAAATATGCATATCCTTTGACTCAGTAATTTTAGTTACAGGAATTAATCCTATGGAATAATTTGGCATATGTACAAAGATTTATATGTAAGGATATTCATAACAGCATTGATCTTAAATTTTTAATATTTTTAACTTCTCATTTTACAGCAAAGAGATTGCAAAAATAGCGATCTTCCATATATCCTTCACCCAGCTTTCCTAAACACTGACATTTTATATAACCATAGTACAGTTATCAAAACCAGGAAATTAATATTGAAGGAATACTGTTCAAAAAGCTACAGACCTTATTCAGCTGTTGCCAGTTCTCTCACTAAAGTTTTTTTTCTGTGTAGACTACAGTCCAGGACCCCACATTGCATCGTCAGTAATTAGTCAATTTCTCTTATTCTCTTGCCACCAGCATAGTTCTTCAGTTTTCCCTTTGTCTTCCATAACTTTGACACTTTTGAAGAGTGCTACCCAGTTATTTTGTGTCACGTCTCTCAGTTTGGGTTTGACTAAATTCAGCTTAGACATTTTAGGCAAGAATACCACAGAAATGAAATCATGCTCTTAGCATATCATATCAGGACACTTGTGATACCAATATGCCTCATGAGTGATGATGTTAATTTTGATCACTTGGTTAAGGTGGTACCTCTCATATTTCTCCATAAATAGCTTATGGGGGAATACTTTGAGATTATGTGTCTTTTATCTATTTTTTTCTTTTTTGGTCTCATCATACTTTAGCCATCAATTTTAGCATCCATTGATTAATCAGTAATAATTATTCTATGGGGGCACTTGGGTGACTCAGTCAGTTAATCATCCCAATGCGGGACTCTATCCCGGGTACTCGGATCATGACGTGAGCTGAAGGCAGAGGCTTAACCACTGAGCCACCCAGGCACCTCTACCTTATTTTTAAATAAGTTCACATTCTAAGGTTCCAGGTGGACATGAATTTTAGGGGAACACTGTTCTCTCTCTTCTTTTTTAAAGATTTTATATATGACAGAGAGAAATACAGTGAGAGAGGGAGAAGCAGGCTTCCAGCCGAGCAGGGAGCCCAACGTGGGACTCAATTCTGGAACTCCGGGATCATGACCTGAGCTGAAGGCAGATGCTTAACGACTGAGTCACCCAACCACCCCTAGGGGGACACTGTTCTACCCATTATATAAATTATGCCACATTCTTTTTACTTGTCAACAGTTGGTAGACATTTCATTCCTAAATTTGTTCATGACCAACTGAGCAGATACATGAATATCTTATTTACCTTTTATTTGAAAGATGGCACACTGTTGGTACTCTTTTATACTTTGCTTTTTTCACTTTGTAACGTATCCAGGAAATCTCTCCATATTACTTCACAGACAGCTTACTCGTTCTAGTCTAAGTATTCAACCACAGAGAATTCATTGATATATCCATGAGATGGAAATTGATTAGTCATAAAAGTGTTTTATTAACATGGGAAGATATACATAATATATTTGTGCTTTTCTATAAACTTTTTAAATGTATCATATATTTACAAAACATGAAATTTTTCTTCTTAATCGTTTTCCTCATCTATTCACTTCTTTTTCCCAGAGTCAACCAGTGCTTCTTTTGAAAGTCAATTACACGGATTTTTTCACAGCTTGCTTTTTCAGTTAGTATATTTTGGAGATTGTTCCATGTTTTTAGGACTATTTATATTCTATTTCATTAATGCACCATCATTTATTTTATTAATCTTCTAACCAGATGTACATCTTGGTTATTTCTATCTTGTGCTGTAACAAATAAAGCAGTATTATTTGTAATGACCAAAATAATTAGAAAGAATACAAATGTCTATTAACAGTAAAATGGATAAATAAATGATATATTGATATGGTGGAACATGTAATGAAAAGAGAATGAATTACTATGATAGTTAACAATATGAATGAATATAACAAAATAATGTTGATTAAAATCAAACCTGAAAGAGTGAATCCTGACCATTCTTTTTTCAAAGAAGCAGTTATAATGCTCAACAAAATATAAAAGCAATGACCTGAGAACACTAGAAAAGACTGAAAATAGGCAGAAACTGAAGGAGAATCTATGTTTGAAGCAAGGGAATGGTCAGAAGTTTCTTCTTTCTGTGGCTTCTATCTCTGAGGCAAGCCCAAGTTGGCATTAAGTGATATGCCTAAAACTTCATAGAAAACATGCACTCTGACGGGTTAGAATTTGAGTCTAGCAAAGATTATCTTTAATTAATTCAAAAAGGTATATGCAGCCCTATGTTCATTGCAGCCTTGGCATTTTTTTTTTTAAGATTTTTATTTATTTGTCAGAGAGGGAGCAAAAGCACAAGTGGTGGGACTGGCAGACAGAGGGAGAAGCAGGTTCCCACTGAGCAGTGAGCCCAATGCAGGACTCGATCCCAGAACCCCTGGATTATGACCTGAACCAAGGGCAGATGCTTAACTCGGGAGCCACACAGGCACCTAGTCTTGGCATTATTTACAATAGCCAGGATATAGAGTCAGACAGCCGAAGTGTTCACTGATAGACAAGAGGATAAGAGGTAGGGTGCACACACATATACACACACTGGAATATTAGAAAGCCATAAAAAGGATGGGATTGTGTCATTTGTGAAAACATGACCTGGTGAAGATTATGCTATGTGAAATAAGTCAGACTGAGAAAGACAAATACTATATGGTTTTCTCGTGTAGAACCTAAACAAAACAAATGAACAGCAAAAAAGCAGAATCAGAAAAAAGGAAGGGGTAGAATTAGACCTATAAAGAAAACAAACTGGGGCGCCTGGGTGGCTCAGTTGGTTAAGCAACTGCCTTTGGCTCAGGTAGGTCATGATCCTGGAGACCCGGGATCGAGTCCCACATCGGGCTCCCTGCTCGGCGGGAAGCCTGCTTCTCCCTCTCTCACTCCCCCTACAGATGTGTTCCCTCTCTGGCTGTGTTTCTCTCTGTCAAATAAATAGAATCTTTTAAATAAATAAATAAATAAATAAATAAATAAATAAATAAATAAATAAATAAATAAAACTGATGGTTGCCAGAGGGGAAGGGAGTAGAGGCATGGGCAAATGGGTGAAAGGGAGTGGAAGATACAGCCTTCCAGTGATGAAATAAGTCACAAGAATAAAAGATACAGTATAGAGAGTATACTCACTGCTATTGTAATAGTGTTGTGTGATAGTAGATGGTAGCTATACTTGTGGTGAGCATGACATAGTGTATATAAAAGTCAAAACACTGTGTTATATACCTGAAACTAGTGTAACGTGTGTCAACTATACTGAAATTAAAAGAAAAAAAATCAGTAGAGTACAACTCTGAAATTACTTTTATTTTGGAATTAGCATATAATTTAAAAATAATTATTTTAACTGTACTCTAAAATGAAAAAGGAACTTCGCTCATATGAATGAACAATTGGAATATCTCAACAGAGAAATAGAAACTTTAAAAAATAGAAATTCTAGAAATGAGAAATGCAATTTCTGAAATAAAAAATTCAGTAGGTGCTCTTTCAGCAGTTTAGAGATGACAGGGGAGCCAGCAATAGCTCTTTCTCTATCTATATATCTACATATATCTATATAGCTATAGAGCTCATTCTCTCTCTATCTATATATCTATCTAGCTCTATCTCTATCTATGTATCTATATATCTATATAGATATCTATATATAGAGATATATCTATAGATATATATCTAGATATATATAGAGAGAGAGCCAGCAATAGCTCTCTATATAGCAATAGCTATATAGATATATATAGAGAGAGATAATATGTGAAGAACAAAGAAAAGATTGAAACAAAATGAACAGAGTTTCTATAACTTCTGTTACAATATCAGAGGGCTTAATGTATGTGTACTTGGAGTCCCAAAAGGAAAGTTGAGAGAGAATGACCAGGAGTAATATTTGATGAAATAAGGACTGAAAGGTTTCCAATTCTGATCAGAGACGTGAACTTATAGATTCAGGACATTCAGTGAGCCACAGACAGAAGAAATACAAAGAAACCCAAAACTAAACATATTATAATTAAGCTACCAAACCAAAAGATAGAAAGCTATTGAAAGTTGCTAGTGCAAAATAGCACATTACATACAATGGGGAAATTATATGAACAATTACAGATTTATCAGAAACAATGTTTGTCAAAAGAGAGTGGAACAACATCTTTAAAGTGCTGAAAGTCTGGGTGTCTGGTTAGCTCAGTCAGTAGAGCATGCAGTTCTTGACCTCAGGGTTTCAAGTTCAAGTTCCACATTAACTATGGAGATCACTTAAAAATAATTTTTTTTAAAGATTTTATTTATTTGACAGAGAGAAAAACAGCCAGAGAGGGAACACAAGCAGGGGGAGTGAGAGAGGGAGAAGCAGGCTTCCCGCCGAGCAGGGAGCCCGATATGGGACTCGATCCCGGGTCTCCAGGATCATGACCTGAGCCAAAGGCAATCGCTTACCAACTGAGCCACCTAGGCGCCCCAAAAATAAAATCTTTAAACTGCTAAAAGAAATCTACCAACCTAGAATTCTGTACCCAGCAAAATTTTTCTTCAAGACTGAGAGTAAAATAAAGATATTTGCATATAAACAAAAACTACATATCATATGATTCTGTTTATATAAAATCAGTGGAAATAGAAGTCAGGTTACCCTTGGAGGGGATTGGTATTGCAAGAAGAATTATTTCAATATAACAAACTACCCCACAAATTAGTAGCTTAAAAACAATCACAATTTTATTTTCTCACAGTTCTGCAGTCAAGGCTCGCTCGACTCAGCTGGGCAGTTCTTCTTCTGGCTTGACAGTGATCACGAGTGTGGTTGCATTTAGCTAGATGTTGGCTGCAGGCTGGACTCATTAGAGATGGCTAGATCCTTCTCTCTCTCTCCATTTAGTCTGAGTCAGTACTTCAGGATTGGGCTTCCAATTTGTACACTTTTCTGTATAGGTGTTATATCAAAGTCTACTTTCCAAGGGGGTGCAAACAGTAGAGAACCTATTTTTTAAAGAATAATGTAGCAAAAATAGGACCTAAAGATGTTCCAGAAAATAAATACTTCTATATGACTAACATAGGCTGTTTTTAAGGAAAATTAGTAAATGATAAAGCAAAAGAAAAAAAGAGAGAGAGAGAGCTTAGAGTTAGATTTCACTGAGATTTTGAATGCTTGATTAAGGAGTTGGGTCTGATTTGCAAGGATGTGGGAAGTTATTACAGAGCTTTGAGCAGAAAATAATATAATCCAAAGCAGGAGCTTAGGAGATATAATTCCATGCTAATATATAAAACCACATGAAAGAAGCAGAGTTTATAATCAGGCAGACCTCTTTGGAAGCAACAACTTGGATATGCACCAATAGGGATTTGAATTAGAATGGTGAAAAGCGAATAGAAAAGAATTTCTTTAACCCACATGTAGAGATTACGGGCCTACTGTATTCCAGGCACTAGTACTGTATAGGTGGTGGTGTCTACCTACAGCGGATTCACAGTATATGAAATAGAGACGTGTAAAGAAATAATCACAATTTGTTGTAATAAAAGCTTAGTAGGTGAATGCTTGAAGTAGTGGAGACCTAAGAAGAGGGAACAATTAATTGCATGGAAGAGTCTAAGAAGTACTTTATACAAGATTAACATTAGCTGGATGTTTGAGGCTTGACAAGCAAAAAAGACAAAAAAAAAAAAAAAAATCTGCACAAAAGAAACAATGTATGCCAAAGCACAGGCAAAGAAAAGTTGAGCATCCTGCACTGAAGGACAGATTTCATATGCTTACAGTGCAAGCTAAGAATGGGTACAAGAAGCTAAAAAGATAAGGGTTGCATTACTAAAGGCAAAAAGACATTATGAAAGGTTTAATAGGATTTAGTGACTATGTAAGAAGACAAAAGTGATCCAAAGATTTTGAATATAAGTGACTGGAAAGATGATAATACAAAGAATAGGAATTCAATATTAAGAATTACATAGTGTATAGTTTTCCTCAGAGTGGACATTAAGTATCTAGGAGGTCTTTTTTAAGTATGTGTGAAGAATAACAGTAAATCAATGCAAATCTGAATATCAAATACTCACATAATTTCTAACAGTCAACCAACAACCTAGAATTGATTATTGTGCCAGGTGAACCCTGGAACAAATACAAACTGTAAAAGAAAAGAAAAATTACCTGAATGAATGTTTTGCTTAACGCAGAAGAAAAAGAAATCTTAAATACATATAGGATAGGGCGCCTGGGTGGCTCAGTGGGTTAAAGCCTCTGCCTTCAGCTCAGGTCATGATCTCAGGGTCCTAGGATCCAGGCTCGCATCAGGCTCTCTGCTCAGCGGGGAGCCTGCTTCCTCCTCTCTCTCTGCCTACTTGTGATCCTCTCTGTCAAATAAATAAGTAAAATCCTTTAAAAAAATTTTTTTAAATAAATACATAAATACATAAAGGATAGCTGAAGAAGAAACAGAATTGCTATGAATGTTCCAAAGGTTTGGTTTTAAATAATCAAATTAATTCCTCTTTCATTTGTTTTAAAATACTGTTGTTTCAAGAACCACCAATTATCAGCTAATGCTGGAAGTCTGTAATTATGTGTTAATATACGACAAGACTGGCAACCTCCATAGAAGACTGGCACTTAGCAGAATGCTTAAAGCTGCTATTGGTCCAAGGAATCTGTAGCTTAGAAATTTTCCTAGAAAATAACCTCTGTTGTTCAAATTACATATCCATTTGTGGAGAAAGACCCCACTGAGTACAGACAGCATTATCTGAAACATTATAGAGTAATTGATTAAAAATCTAAATCAAACTTTGATACTATGAATCCAGATGAATGGTTGCTTGGCGCCTGGAGGGCAGAAAGAGGTGGGGGCTTCCTAAGAAGCACAAAGAAATTTTTAGAAGTGATGGATATGAAAAAAGAAGAAAAAAAAAAGTGACGGATATGTTCATTATCTTAGTTGTGGTGATAGTTTCATGAATGTATCCATATTTCACCTTACCAAATTGTACACTGCGAGTGTGTCAGTTGTACTTCAATAAAGCTGTTAATAAAAGAAATTAATTTAACTTTAGAATAGTCAGATATAATATGTTTTAGTCCTACACCATTATCCATATTAAAAAGTTAGCCAGTTTTAAATATATGTACACAACTTGAAGAATTCTAGGCTACCTGAGTTATGATGAGTAAGTGATTTGTAACTAGAGTCTTAAGGTAATATACTTTATTAAGCTGTACATTTCATGTATGTATGTTTGTGAACCTATGCTGATTCTGGTGCTTATTTTTCTTGAGAGTTGTTATCTATGGATTGGATATGAACTGGCTTTTTTTTTTTTTAAGATTTATCTATTTATTTGAGTGAGGAGAGAGAGAAGCAGGCTCCCCACCAAGGAGGGAGCCTGATGTGGGGCTCCATTCCAGGACCCCCAGATTGTGACCTAAACCAAGGTAGACACTTAACCAACTGAGCCACCCAAGCACCCCATTAAACTGGCTTTTTAGCAGCTTTTAGAATACATCAATATCACATTAGTTTGAATATTTTTTCCTTGTGAGAGATGCAGAATGATCAATGTTTCAGGTGCCCCAGATCATAATAAACATTTTTAATAAAACTTTCTTCTAACCTTTGTACACTTTTGCTTTATTAATGAGCTTTCCTTTTAGAATCAGACTATTAATGGCTTTCTGACAATGTCATCCTGGCTATGACTTTAATAAAGAAGTTCAGATTGGGGTATGTGATATCAGAGAAACTTTCAAAAGAATTTGCTATTTGATGCCTAGAGTGTGGTCAGTCAGATGCCCTTATAATATTGTGGCATATAGTGAAAGTATTTGTACTCTTTATGCAGTAACTTCAGTTCATGGAATTTAATTTAAGTAACTAAAAATATGGGAGCAACTAACTACATGTGAAAATATATCTGTGCCATTTTTACATATAATTGTAAAAATTAAAAGAGGTCATTGTTACATATAGTAAAAATTAAAAGAAACTTTAATATAATGGGTAAACTATGTTATTTATTGAATACTACCATTAAAAATAATGCAGCAATTTGAGACTACATGTATGTTAGATGAAAAGTAAACCAAAACAGTGGGTTCATTTTGTGAAACTTCATTAATTTAAGATTTAAGGACTTTTCTGTAAGTATAAAAAAATCAGAATATAAAATTACCATTACCATCAAAATAGCAAGAGTGATTATGGTAGGAGCTAAGATGATAAAGATTATATGTTTTCCATATCTTATTTTTATTTTATTTTTTTAATTACTAACCATTTTTAAAAGAACATACTCCTTTTAATTAACAAATTTAACTACCCTAAAGTAACATAGACAACTAGTGGCTGAAGCTCTGGGGTTTCATTAGTACCGTGATGACTTAATTAACAAATCCTCTATGAACAAAACCTCTTTCCCAAGACTGGCCTTGGTACAGCAGGCATGAGGGAAGGATCAATTTTCTCTGAGCTAGACTGGTGGCAGCAGGGACTAATGAGGCAGGGCGTTGAAAGTGGCTCTCTCTCAGATCTGACTCCTCAGGGGTTGGCTAGAACTGATGCGGAGGGCACTGCTGTACTCCCGGGACCCACACAGCCTGGTTACCCAGGTGTTGAAAAAACAATTTCTGTGCCAAGACCATATGTGGCTTTTAAGAGACTCCACAGGACTCTTGCTTTAGGCAGAGCTTTCCTGGTGTGGAATGAGTAGGCTAGAAAATAGCAAAGAAGGAATCCCATGTGCTAGGGTGCTTCCAGTTGTCTTCTGTGTGTTCACTATGCCGCTTTTTCAATTATCTGGGCTTCATTTTATTCAACTGTAAAATGAAAGGACTGAGTAGAAAATCTCTAATATATCTGGCAGTCCTAATGGACTTTGTGTATCTAGATCAGGAGTCTGAACTTTTCTGTAAAGGGCCAAACAGTAAATATTCTCAGCTTTGCAGTACTGACAGTCTCAGTTGCAACTGCTCAGCTCTGCTTCTGTTAGCAGGAAAGCCGCCATATGTAACAATACACATAAACAAATGGGTGTAGCTCTGTTCCAATAAAACTTTATTTACAAAAATAGGCACTAGCCAGATCGGCCCCCAGGCCACCATGGGACAACCCCTGGTCTAGATGTTCAAATAATGGAAACGTAATTAAAGGAATTATTTGGGGGATAGGCTGTAAATCTTCTTTCTGTGGCAACATTCCTTCCTTCATTTTTCTTTTAAGGATTAGTCAAATATAAAATGATATTTCACTATCAGGGTTTAGCACCATGGGGAAAAGATAAAATATTCTGTCACCAAACTGTTGTATCTAAATTCTCTGCGATTGAGGAATCCTGAGTTTTCTCGATTAAGGAAGAATAACGGTGTCTACAATAGTTAATAATTCTTTTAAGTCTTCAAAATTTTTTGAGCCTAGTAGGACCACAGTTCAATGCCTGTTAATCTTGTTTCCAATAAAATCAGCTAAATCATGCCTTTCATGATAATGTGAGCTGCGAACTGTGTGTGTGTGCGTGTGTGTGTGTGTGTGTGTGTGTGTGTGTGTTTCAGAAAGGACCGACTGCCATGCTAGACCGACTTCAGGTCTCCATGTTCTTCAGTTGGGTTTGTGTCTTGGTCTTAAGTTACCAGGATTCTAAATTGGATCAGTCTGCCTTCACTCTGGAGACCTTTGTTCTCCCACCTCAGACCTCAACTAATCTACTTTGTCTAGTGCATTTATATCAAACTACTTCTCTTTGCTGTAACAACAAAGCAACCATGGGTTAGGATAATTCATCCAGACCTATTATTACATGAAGGGATCAGCATAGTGACACTTTATTTGCCTCTCTAGAAGTCTAAAAGTATTCTTATTTGCCAGCTTGCTTTCATCTTAGCACTGTTTGGGATCTTGACTTTGTAAGCTGCAGAGCATTAATTCCTTACTGGCCTATTCCTTACTAGACACAGCTGTAAGCCCAGCAGAACTGACATGCTCTTGTACTTACAGTTTATCCACAGTAAGCAGGTTTCCCATCTCAGCATGGTGACAACTATAACCCTTACTGTAATGCAGCAGTTTTTAAAGTATGGACCCATTAGAGGTCTCTAAAGCTCCTTCAGGTTGTCTCTTTCATGAAGTCAAATCTCTTTCACAATATTAAGATATTATATGCTTTTTTTGAGTCTCAATTTCAGTAGAGTTTTCCAGAAGCTGCATAATGCACGATATAGCAACAAATTGAATACTAAAACAGATATGAAAACCCAGCTGTCTTTTATTAAACCAGACATTAAAGAGATCAGCAAAAATGTAAATGCCACTCTTCTCACATTTTTGTTTGGAATATATTGTTATTTTTCATAGAAATATTTTGAAATATAACTGGTTTACTAATACATCTTTTTAAATTTCTAATACAGTAAATATTGATAAATATAACTCAAATAAACAAAAGCTATTGGAGGTTCTCAATTTTTAGGAGTATAGCAAGAGTCCTAGAACAAAAAAATTTGAGAACACCTACTCTAATGTAATAGACTTAGTTACAATCTTCTGATCTCATGGCTAGCAGTAACATCCTCAACATATGACCATGAATAAAATATCCACTGAAATTCCCCCAGGCAGAGATAGCAAATGGTAGCAATTTAGTGATTATCCTTTGAGACATTTTTTTACTCAGGGCTTTCATGCACACATTACATAATATATACGATCACACTATACTTTTCCAAACTTTAGCTCATGAGACACTTCCATTTAATTAATAAAGTCTCTGAATTCTTACCAAAACCTAAGGTCTTGAGAGGGGAACAGATATCATCTTATCATATTCCCAGATCAATTCAAAATCCTTTTTAAAATACTCAGTACCTAAAAGATCTGTTCATTTCAGTTTTATAAACCCCAAATTGTTAGAAAGTTTTTTATTCTGTTGAACAGAATTTATTTTATCTTTCTGTCCATTGGTCCTAATTCCACATTCACAAACTATGTAGAATATATCTTACCCATCTTGGCTGTGCTGCATTCTAGATATTTTCTTTTGCTCTGTCTTCCAGTTTACTAATTTGTTTCTGAGCTGTGTCTTAAGTTTCTGTTGAATTTATCCACTGAATTCTTATTTTCAATTTCCATTTAAGCCTATTGATTCTTAACTTCAATTTTTTTAGACTTTATAGTCCTCTGCTAAAGTTCAATAAGCATAGTTATTTCAAAGATTCTGTTTGATAAATTCAGCATCTGAAACTATTGGGACTACTTTCTATTACATAATTTCTGCTGGTTTTAATGTCCTTCCTTGCCTTCTTATTTACTATTTATTTACTATTCATTTTTTATTGTGAGCAAGACAATGCATTTGGAAAATATTTTGCAGAAATAATATGAAGCATAGGATGATTCATGATTAGTTTTGATAGTTACAGAAACACTGGCACACTAGAATCATCTTGATCTAAGTTTTAGGAGTTCAGAATTGGGTACTAAGCTGTTATCCATTGCATGGCCCTGTCTACTTCCTGTTCACCCTTAATCATAGGTACAGCCCCCTGGGTTTCCTTGCATAAAGAGGTTTTACCAGGGCCATTTCTCTTGAGAGGCTCTGGATTCCAAATTTTGTCTTCCTAGCAATACCAAACACCAGATTCCTCTCTGAGCCCTATCATCCTAGTAATTCTTCACTCTTTCATTAGTTCTTCAATGCCTTTAAGGACATTTTTTAAATACATTTTACCCGTATGTTCTAATTGTTCTTCTTGAGACCGTTGATCTAAATTATGTAGTCTGTCATTATCAAAAGCCCCTCGAACCTACTTAAATTAATTTAATACGTCTCTGGCCTTCTGGGATACCTAAGAAACAGGGTCAGGATGCTACCAGGACATCCTCATACACACATCTTATCTGTACCACATTCATCCAGTACTCTTTAAGAGTACTTCCTTTTTTTTTTTTTTTTTT